>JAQHUG010000142.1:5467402-5497605 GCA_028555095.1 Dicrostonyx torquatus
AAATAGATTCATATCTACCACCATGCACAAAACTCGAGTCCAAATGGATCAAAGACCTCAACATAAAGTCAGTCACACTGAACCTCACAGAAGAGAAAGTGGGGAGTACACTTGAGTGCATTGGCACAGGAGACCACTTCCTAAATATAACCCCCAGTAGCATAGACACTGAAAGAAATAATTAATAAATGGGACCCCTTGAAACTATAAAGCTTCTGTAAAGCAAAGGACACGGTCAACAAGACAAAACAGCAACCTATATAATTGGGAAAAGATCTTCACCAGCTCTACATCAGAGAGAGGTCTGATCTCCCAAATATACAAAGAACTCAAGAAATTGGTCTTTGCATTTTTTAATTATGATCATTCAGAAGATTATTTTTTGCTTTGATTTTTCATGGTTTTGTTTTTCTGTGTTATGATTTATACATCTATTGGGATGGATATCTTTTCTAGTTTGTGAGTCTCTTTAGTGAGCAGTCCTCACTTGAAGGCCCCAAATCCAGTACCACTCACCATGAAAGTAGTAAGTTGTCATAAAGGCAATAGCACCAGACAACAATTGGACATAGAAATGTACTTAAAATCAACTGTTAAAACACTAAAGAAAAGCAAACAGCAAAACTAATGAGGGGCTTTATTCTATTGAACTGGTGCTCAGCCCAGCATGGCTGAAGATCAGCTGCTTCAATCCTTTCTTTGCCTACCAGGATCTGCTTCTGATTATGGGTTGCTCGGCAGCCTGTGGGCCAGGCAGGTTCCTACTCAGGGCATTCTCCAGCTTACACATGTTTGGATTGCTAATGGCGAAGTCAAAGGGGTGTCTCCTGAGGATATTGGGGTGCCGGAGGTGATGAAGCACTGAGATCTGTTGCTGAAGGACCCAATCTTGCTCAGTATTAAACATGCTGCAGGACAGAGGAGTATGCAGGAATGTCCATGGGACCTGGGAACTGCATGACAAAGGGGAAGCTATGTAGCTCCAGACCCTTGTTGACTTCTGGCTTAGAGGTATCACTCTCCATGGAGTTACCTATTTCTGGCCAAAGAAAGTAGGGCAAACAGCCTTCACAGTCTCAGCCTCCTACAGCTTCCTAATCATGCCCACATCGAGTTCTCACAGGATCAACCATTGCTTTATGCAGTCACTTCGGTGTTTTCAGGCCTACTTAGTAACTTAGTCTTCAGCAATATGCCCTCTATCCTGATGATTTAGAAATAGAGAGTACCACAGTGGACTTGTGGCACATACGAGTCTGTCATACTAAATCCCCAGATGGATTTAGGACTTGTAAAGACTGTAAACTTGTTTTGTGTACATATATGAAGAGACACATACGTGTGTGTGTGTGTGTGTGTGTGTGTGTGTGTATGTGTGTGTGTGTGTGTAGATCAGGAGAAAATTTCTGAGAGTTGGTTCTCTCTAGTGTGGACGTGAGTATCAAACACAGGTTGTCAGGCTTGGCAGCAAGCATCTTTACCCAGTGATCCATCTCACCAGGCCCATGCTTGTCGGGCTTACATTGTGGAAGATTTGACTCCCTTTCTTCCAATGGGGAACCTGGTAGACTGGTTCCTTGCTTTTTGCTGCTTAGCCTTTGTATATCTTCAGCCTAGTCAGCTGTCTCTGAATCCCTTTGTGCTTTCTCCTGCCCTTCTAGGTTTTCTCTTTGCATAACGTCTCTCCCTTTTTCATCTGACTTTTCTCAATCCTGGCATCACATGGAACCTGATTCTAGTCTTCCATCTTGGCACACCACTCACATAGTCCCAGAGAAAGGATTCTTGAGAAAGAATAATGTTGTTGTTATCAGAGAAAGGCGGGTCAGTGTAGACACATCTTCTTCCACGTACGTAGCTTCTAACCAACATGAATGTAAAGAATACCTTACTCCCCACAAGAAGTATGAAGTCCATTGTATTGAATTATGCTTTGATCCCATATGTTATCACAGTCAAATTTCTGCCTTAAATATGTCGGAACCATTTCTTCCCCATTCTGAGCAAGGGGAATGGATGTTTCTGACTCCAGATTTGGAGAATACACATGGAGTGCCCTGTTGCACTCATAGATTTCTTTCCCATTAATCCTCAGCATTTATGTCCATGAACTTGTCTGCAATGCCTACATATAATGCAGACATGATAGATTTAGAAGTTGATCCTTCATCCGATGTGAAACTTAGGACAACAACAGCAACAAAAGCCTCACCCAGAAACTGAAAGGCAGGCAACCAAGTTCCCCCAGCCCTTTGTCTCAGCTCCTGGTGTTGCTTGGATATTAATTTATCAACACACTGGATTTCTGCTCCTGCTCCATGGCTAGAGAACACTGCAAGAAGACTACCTTGGGTGTGGATGCTAGCATTTAAAGAAGGGACCCACAATATAAGGTAAGTTCTTTTTAAGCAAATCCACCTTTGGGTTTCAGATTTCATTGAACTTGTAGGTTGTTTTCTCCAGGCATTTTAATCAAATTTTAGCCTGTGCAGACCATGTGAATGGGTAAGGCACATTTCTTCAGCAACAGCCCGAGAAAAAGCAGATGTGAGCTGTTGCCACAAGAAAAATCACCTGTCATTCCCTCGCGCTATTTGAAGACAGAAGGAATCATTCTAGCTTTGAAGAATATTTATTCTTTGCTCTGCAGACCTGGAAAATGGGAGGGGGGATATTGAAATGATTTGAGTGCTGGAGAGAATGTAGGTTTCAATCAGAGAGAACATGCAAAGAGTGTGTCTTGATTGGTACAGATCCCTGGGTGCCCACTAAAGGAAAGCAGTATTAAATAGAATATTCACAGTTTCACTTATGAGCTTATACCTTGGGAACGGAACACAAAGAGATGCTGACTGATGCTTCTTTAATACATTTCAGCTATAGAAGATCCCCATGGCTAGATCTCATATCTGAGCCAATCAGAATTCCCACATGCACTGAGGGTTTTTTTTGTTGTTGTTGTTGTTGGAGACGGGATCTCTCTACGTATTTCTCTGGAATCTCTGAATCTCTATGGAGACCAGCCTGGCCTGGAACTCACAGAGACCTATCTGCCCCTGGTTCCCAAGTGCTGGGATTAAAGGTGTGCACCACCATGCCTTGCTATTGAACTATTTTTAAGAATGTGTGTGTGTGTGTGTGTGTGTGTGATGCACCTGCGTGTGTGCATACATGAGCACTCACTCACTAGAGGCAGGTAGAAAGAGAAGAAAGACACAGGCACACACACTGAGAGCTCTACACCCATGACCTCAGTGAGTCGAATAATCAGTGAAGCAGGCGTTATGACTACGATCGTGAAGGTGACACAGGAGGGAGGCTAACAAGGGAAGAAACTCGGGTCTGCCGGTTCTAAAGTTGTGTGGCTGCTATTCCAGGTTCTCTTCTCTAGCCAGCCAGTGATGTAGGTATTGATTGATAACAATCCGCCGTATCTACAGGGTCTGTTATTACACTCCTTTGTTGTGCTGTCATCTGTGATCGGTGCTAATAAAGGGCAGAGGAGTGAGCAGAGAGGAAAATGGCCAGGGTGTCTATTGGGCTCTGCAACCCTAACCAACACACTCTTTCTTCTCAGGCTGTTTGGTTTTCCTTATTGGATAAACCTTAGATTCTAAACCCCACTGTACTGAGAACGGGGATGTCATTACTGCAGGGAGGGAAGTCCTTTGTTCTGACATTTGTCAGGCAGGGAACATGGCAGAGTGTTTATTTTGTAGCATGGTGGTATAAAACCGCAGATCTAAGTGTGCAAGAAATGGACACACTTTGTGTCTGTTACCAGCTGTATTTTAGGGACCATTTAATGACCTAGGAAGATTCATAATATATCTGTAGTGTGATCACCCTTTCCTAAAATCAAATACAATATTTACTAACTAAATAAATAAATGGAAACTAATCAAATGTCAACAATATTTTAGGATGGATAATCTTATTTTCTTCTCCAATGTGAATTCCCTGAAACACCCAAAGGCATAGCCATTTCTTTTAGAACCAGATAAGACCACAGCACTATTTAAGATTGTGAAGGAGTAACTGCTGTATGCTGGATGTCTCTACAAGATATTCACATTGGACACAGAGAAGCAGGAAGACAAGGGCTCTGGATGGTTCATCCATCACTAGGACGGAGGATAGGAAAGACAGGGATCTAGTAGACCGCAGACAGCTACTTATTAGGAAATAGGAGGAAATATTCTTTGGAAAAAAATTTGCTTATATGCTTACTGTCTTAGGTCTATCCCCAAAGCTGGTTAAACAAAATGAAAATGATTGTGTGTTTTTTCTTCCTTAGAGATACAAGACAGAGAAACATGGGGAGAAACTTGAAAAGGCAGTACAAGCCCGGGAATGTTCCACAGATACCTCGCATTCGAGTCCCTGCCTCTGAGGCTGACAACTCACTACTGAAGGTGCGACATCCTGTTCCGGGAGGAAAGGCTTGTCTTCTCTCCTTGGAGGGTTGAGGACTTTTTTCTACTGTCTGTGTGGGAGGAGAGTGTTATTCTACCTGCAGTAAGTGCCTGCTGAAGGAGTGAATGAAGAAAGCCGCCGGGACAGCCTAACCCTACACACCCCCAATGGTGGAGTCTGCAAAGTGGTGTCCGTGCGCGACTGTCCCACCACCGTGGGAGCGCACTTCATTGGCAACATCAACATCGTGGCTTCCTGTTCATGCTCTCAGCGTCTTTCCCACCGAGCTAATTATAGCCCTTCACATAGGAACTCTAACATTCACTTTTCTTCCATCTCTTCCAAGAAAGATAGGGGACAGTGTAAGAATATCATACATGTAGCCAGCTACTGACTTCTCATTTAGGATATTTAAAGTTCAACACAGGTAAAGAAATAGGCATAGATTTTTTGATAAAATAAAAACTGATGCAAGGGAAATTCCCACTGTGCTGGGGAGCTTTGCTGTTGAAGTGGGCTAGCAGTTTTCACATCGCCTTTTCTGCAATCATGTGAAAGTTACTCAGGAATGAAATCCATCCTTTTCTTCAAATTTATGATCCCCAAGCATACGCAATAGAGCAACTGAGAGGGGGCTGATGTCTTGCATCGTGAGGCTCTTGGCCTTGCTATTTTTACTCTGGGCTTTCTTTTAATATCAAATTTAAAGGCCTTAGATTTAAAAACACTTTGTCTCACAGTCTTCAGATTTTAGTCCCCCACAGAATGTCTAACCGATAAGTTGCCTTAACCTATGTGTACATGTTACAGGGTAAGGACAGGTTTTTCACATGGTTTTCATTTGGCTTTGAAATTTCTGTCTCTGGGGTATTTTATATCTAGGACAAACTTACTTGGTTTTTCTAGAATGTTGATGCCATTATCAAAATTTCACCCTTTATTTTTGAGACAGGGTCTCAAGCAGCCCAGTTAAAGATGACTTTGAATGTCTGATTTTTCTGCCTTCCCGTCCCCATGTAGTCCTGCTGGCCTGGAACTCACTGATAGACCAGGCTGGACTTGAACTTGAATTGCTCCTTTGACCCCTGTCTTGCAAGTGCTGGCATGTACCACCATGCCTGGTCCCTCTGTTTTCATTGCCTACCTTTTCCTGCGGTGATCTCTTAGCCCATCGCCCACTTGATATTCTATCCTAATTCCTTACTGGGAACTTCCCACTGAATGTCTCAACTATCTGGAAGCCTTCACCTGTCAGGCCCTGAGTAGATTCCCACAACCTTTTTTTCTCAATAAGGATCAATAAAAAAAATCTCATATCCTGGAAGCTTTTACATCTCCCTCAGCATAAAATTATGACTTAAAGAACGTAGAACCTTTTCCTTCCCTGTTTTCATCACTATCCAAACAAGGAGAAGATTGTTTGTACAAATGGTGAACAAAAGTTTCCTGATTATTCATGTCCCATAAAAATCTGTGTCACCTTAAGAGAAGCGTCTTATTCCTGTGGGCAATAGTTTTTAATATTTCACACTTGTAATTACATTGGGGTTTATCAGTCACCTCCTTGTTCTAACAGGACCTAAATCAAGGGCAGCGGTGCTACTTCTACAGCATCATGAGGATTTATGACTCCAGGCCCCAGTGGAAGGCCCTGCAGACCCGTTACATCCACAGCCTTGGGTACCAGCAGCAGCTGGGTGAGTTTAACTACCTTCCTAGAACCAGGCCTATCAGCAGGGTGCTTATTCATCACAGCCAGAAGTCACAGCTCTGGATAAATAATCCAAGAAGAATGGCTTCTGCCGACCTATTTTACCAATATGGTTGGCTAGCTAAGCTCAAAAATGATTATTCCTGACAATAGACAGTGAAGTTTTATAGGTGAATCAAGAGGGTTTAAAGAAATTAGAATACGGATTCTTATAAAATGTTAACAACTCTCTGAGATTTATATGAACTTGATCTAGTAGATCAATACACTGGACTTGGAAAGCTAACACAAGCTCAAACAAGGGCTTCCCTCCTTACTGTTTGTGTAAGATCAAAGACAGTTTACTCCCAACAGTAATAACTCCATGTTAGAGCATTTGACATAGCCCATGCACCCTGCCAAGAGCATTATGTACGATATAGTCATAGAACCAGAACCGCACACCAATTGTGTAATTTGATGAAGACCATTCAACCAGCCATGGTCAATGAGGACTTCAGGCAATCGGTGATTTCTCCAAAGACCATGGTTCCATCTGCTCATACTTTGCTCTTTCTCCCTTTCTACCAAATCCACTCAGATTATTACAAAGCACAGATGAAACCATGGTTTCAAAAGGCACGAACACACCAGCATCAACCTGTTGGCAGGCTTCATTGCTGTTAATTCCTTTATCTTACGGGAATGTCTCGAGTTGCTCACATCCTCTACTGCATAGTCCTCCCGACTCAGGTAGAAAACTGAAATCCAGATGAGTTAACTAACTTTACCAGGGTCATCAAACTAGGAAACAAGGACTTGGGGTTTGTTGATTACTGAAGATTGTCTGAAGTACAGTGGAAGCACCATCTGGTGGCTTTGTTTTCAGAGCCAAATGCCAATGCCAAAGAAGCCAATAAACTTAGATGCAGAGGCATTCAGTGGCATTCATAATATCTGTCATTTTATTAAAGTGCAGATTCCCGTGTCTTGCTCTCTGGGCTTCCGATTCAGATGACCTTTAAAGAGAGTAGACTTTTGAATTATAATGGGATTTTTTTAAGCACATGGACTCAGAGAATTTAGTGGGTACAGGGAGGACGGTGCTTTGAGAAACTGAAAGACATCTATCTTTTAAACCAGATATTATCTTTCTCGGGTTGAAGAAAGCTTTGATAACTAAAAGAAGTTTCATGAGAAGACTAAGCATCACTCAAGTTTCTTTCCAAATGTCTTGACATGCTTACCGGTGACTACAGTCACTTGTGTTACTCAGCTCTTCTCATTCATGTGACAGAAGATCTTACAGAAACCACTCTGGTTAGGGAGAACTTATTTTGGCTCAAGGTTTCTAGAGGTGCCAGTCCATCATGACAGGGAAGGCGTGAAACAGAACAGCTTTTCCCATCCTGGTGGCCAAGAAGAAGGGGAGCAAGAGAGTGTGGGTTCTCACCCCCATCCACGATGGGGCTCCCCCAGTTAATCATCTCTAGAAATACCTTCACAGACATACCCACAAGGCATGCCTCAACATTTAGGTTATCTCGGTTGTTCAGGTTGACAGTGACATTTAACCATCATGCTCATTGAAGGAAAAAAAAATGCAAAATTGGAAATAAACACTTCCTGTCCCCAAGGATTGTATAACCAGGGTGTGCTAATCACAGAAGTAGAGCCTTCGTCCACCTCTGAGAATATTTTTGTTCTATAAAATTGTTGAGTTGAAGAGATGGCCCAGTGCTTAAGAGCACTTGCTGTTCTTGCAAAGGACCTGGGTTCAGTTTTCATCACCCTGTTGGTTCCTAATCACCTCTAGGAGGTCTGTCACTCCCTTCTGGCCTCTGGGAACAACAGGTACACATGTGGCACACATACACACATTCAGGCAAAACACTCATATGCTTAAAACAAAGACTCACTAAACGCTTCACAGAAAAATATTGACCTTGAAATTCCTCTCATGTCTTTCCCTAGGCTATATCACTCGGCAGGAGGCTGTGTCGTGTGCCGTTTTACTTAGACACTCAACCATGCAAGCCTCAGCCAAGGCAGCTCCTCTAAGGACCATTCCCCGAAACTCTTCAGCCACACAAAGAAAATGCCGACCAGCAAAACCAGAGTCTAGAGCTGGACCCAGGGCCCTCAGCACAGCACACTGAGCATCAGGACCTGAGATGATACATAATCTATAAAATAGGCAGGTCATCGTTGTAGTCCTTGCATCCTAGTAGGTGCTTGGTATGTGTTGTATGACGATGAAGGAAAGAATTCTAATAGGGCCTCTAGACCTACACATCATCCCATCTTTACATAAATGGCACAAACAAGAAGAAGATGGGAGATTTGCAAGCTATGAGTACATAATCAGCAAGCGTTACCACACGTAGTCTATAAAATAAAGGGATTTTCAAAGCTTTCAAAGTAAAAGCTGCTTTTGAGTTCCAATGTTCCAGTGAAGTCTGCAGGACAGTAGAAAGGGACAAGTGCCTGGACCCCTATCCCTGGGTGACAGCTTCCTGCAACCTGCCCATTGCCCAATACACCAACCCACACAGCCAATACTGATTATGGAGATTTCTGGAGTCACAGTGTCAGTGACAAGTGCCACGTGTCACTTCCTACCCTTATCCACACCAGGCAGTAATATTCACTCTGGTCCTGCAGTTTCTGGTTCCTGACTTAATCGCTTTGTGTCATTTCAAAATTTGTGTTTATCAGTCTGCTACTGCCAGGTTGAGTCTACACAGCTGTAATTGGCCTTGACATGGGTAAGATAATTCATGCACACACCTGCCCCTGGCAACAGCAAACACTCTCAGCAGAACAGAAAAGAGCCCCAAAGAATTGATCATAAGGCTTGTCTTTGAAGATCTTAAGAACTCGTACAAGGCCATGCAAATAAGCAAATAATGAGAAAGAGCCAGTCAGATTTCTCTACAAATGGCACCGTGCCATATTTGTTGTGTTTAATAGTGACTTTCTTCACCAATTATTCTGTTAACTGTGTGCGTGCCAAAAATTAGTGATCCTATACAGGCAAATTAAAAACGGTCACTTCCTTATCTCTATTTTTTTAAATGCCATTCATGTCAGCCAATGACTCTCACCACATGAGAAGCTGTTGAGCTAGAACTTACTTTACAAGGGAGATGGAACATTCATCTGAAAAGAAGATGGGACAATTCTACCATACCCCCTTTCCAGTCCAAACCAAAAATAACAGAAATCAAAAACCCATCCTTGATAAGGCCTTCTCTCTGCAGCCATTAACATAAAAGATATGAAATCAAAAGCTTCTAAAGAGCCTCATTGTAGGGCCTATAATTCTATCTGACTTTTCTGGGTGGAGCGAGGGGCATGGTTGTCCCATCCATCTACCAGGAAGTCTGGGGATAGCAGGACAACCCTTGACCAGATGGAAACTATACTGCTGTGGCTTGTACTGCCAATGGTCAATGTGGAGAGACTAAGGGACCATTTGCCTAATCATGAAGAAGCTTCTTGACCACCCTGATACTGACTCAAGTATTCTATGCAGATGATGCTATTAAATTAGGGATTCTTAGGTAGCTTCTAAAAATCCCATACAACTGGGGTGAACAGTGAGGGAATCCTCCTAAGAGGTGGAGGATGGTGGCAGCCCTACCCGTTGACATTAACCTTCCCGCTACCACTTTGAGCCTTTTATCTCTGGGAACTGCTGACGTGCACTTTCATCGTGGACTTTTGTGACTTGGTTGGCCTAGGTGCCTGCTGAGTAAGCGTTAGCTCCTTGTATAGAATAGCAAGAATAACAAGCACAGAGGATCTGTGCTGCAACCCTGCATCAAAAGATCTCAGCAGCGTTTCTCTCTGACAGAGGCTTTTACAATCCTATGGGCAGGTGAATGTCACAGGCTCCTAAGAAGGACAAGCGGGTTTAATCGATGTAAATTGGTGCAGGAGCCCGTCTTGCTGGTTCTCCCTTCTGAGAAGGTAATGCTCCCCTTCAGCTAGAGTACCACACTTGAAGCTTGGAAAGGTGTGGTAGGTTAGAGAGCTTGAAAGAAAGATGTTCACAAAAAAAGGACACTAAGAAAGATAACCAAGGGGGTAGAAAGGACACACAAAAATTTTAGTAACCCTGCTGCTTCTAGTTAGAAACTCTGCTGCTATGGCTCGCAATGGCCACCATTAACACGGGGAGACCAAGGAACCATTTTACCTAAAATCACTAACATCTAAAAGAGACCCTGACCATGGAAGGCAATCAATAAATAACACCTGTTGAACAATATTGAAATTTCCAAAGTCTGCAGTCAGACTGGTCTCTGGCTTTGTGATAATGCTTCAAGGGTCCCAGGAAGCAACACCACTGGGGGGGGGGGCTGGCAGTGGTTGGCAGGGAGAAGTGAGCAGAAGAGTTCATCCAAGGTGCAGGCAATAGCGGTGCAGCCAAGAACTTTCGAAAGATAATAAAGCTGAATAATGCTGGTCTCCTTTTTATAGTTATCACAAAACAGTTGGGGGTAGAATGTGCTCCCCACTCTTTTCTTGATATAAATCCCAAACAATTGCTAAGGGAACAGGAGTTCCGTCTTTTAATTATCCTTTTGTCTCTCTTGGAAGTAGTTTGGAAGACGCCTTGTGTTGTGGTTCCGATATTGTTCGATTGTGCTGAATGGGACCCGCGGTGGGAGTTTTGTCCTCAGTGTGCTGATGTGGGGAGATGGGACAGAACCATTGCAGTGTGGAGTCTCACGGATTTATGGGCAGTTATGGGAGGCATCACTCTCAGGGGAACTGATGTGGCTGTTATGAGACCCCAGGTAGTTCTTATAAAAAACCACCACAAAACCCAGCAGTCATGATAGCAATTCTGATGCTTCCTTTTGCCTCTTGGTGAGTGACCATTTTGTAAATATTCAAGTGTTCTTAGACAATTGTATGTTCTTCAATGGATGATTGCAGAAATAAAACTTTATGCCCAATAAGCCATACTCACCAATTGTTTTGAAATAAAAGTGTTGATCCCTGAATATGCTCAAATTCTCAATGGCGTCCCTATTTGACATTCTCTCTCTCTCTCTCTCTCTCTCTCTCTCTCTCTCTCTCTCTCTCTCTCTCTGTTTGACATGTTTCTCTCTCCCCACCTCCACAATGGCAGCTACTGTGAGGTGGTGCAGTTAGAGGACCCTAGAGCCAGAATGAACACCACACTTTAAGAACTGAAGTCTCCAAAAGTGTAATCTTTAAATATATTACTTTTTAAAATGATATGCCCACTCTCTAATATTTCAATACAGAAAGAAAGAAAGAAAGAAAGAAAGAAAGGGAAGAAAAGAGAAAACAGGCTAATATAGCCTGCTGCAATATACACAGTATCAAGAGATGTCTCTAACCACTGTATGTCATATCTGTTTTTATCTTTCATTTTGTTTGTTCTTTGTCTCTTTCATATCATGTCTCAACACCATCATGTCTCCCAATCTCGACCATTTCCCTCCCCCCCCGAAAAAAAACCAGAATTTAAGAGCAGAAAGGTGGGGAGGAAGGAAGGGAGGATCTCATCACAGAAACTGCAGTGTGACACAGTGAGTCACGCAGTAAACTTCTTTATCCACGGATTTTGCACGCAGGTGTTACATGTAGGCCTTCTTCCCAAAGATCAATGGTCTGTTTCAAGGTCCCTGGTCTCTGCGGCACAATTGACCCTGGGCCCTCATGGGGACTCTTCCTGGACATCCCGTTATTGCCCTGCGTCATGGACATCTTGCAGCTCTGGGTTTACAGCACCAACTCCCTCCCCAACACATACTCCAGGGGATCACAGATGGGGTGGGTGTTGGAGAGGGCTAACATAACCGAGGTCTGGGCCTGCATGCCAGCTCTCCCCTGTTTTCATCACCAGGGTGAGCTCTCTAACATTGTCCAGGCTAGCTCACCCCTTGTAGCAATAAGCAAGGGGTGGAGCCATTTCTCCAGCTTTCATGTCCTTAGGGTGGGTTCTCCCACACCTACCCCTTCAGGGCCAGCTCTCCTGTGTTGTCCAGGCAGGTGGAGGGGCTGCAGCTGGTGGGGCAGGAAGGCTCTTCCACTCTTAAGACCTTAGGGCCAGTGCTGCCACCTGCCTCACAGGTTGATGCACCAGTGGGGGCATATCCTTTTAAAAATATTTCTTTTTGTTTGATGTCTTTAAGTGTTTTGCCTGCATGTATAATGTGTAATGCATGTGTGCTTGGTGCCCCGGGAAACCAGAGCAAGGTCCTAGAAGCCCTGGAACTTCAGTTAGATGGCTGTAAGCTGCCCTGAGGATGCTGAGAACTGAATCCCAGTCCTCTGGAAAAGCAGCATATTCTTTTAACTGCTGATCCATTTCTCCTGTGCCAATACCACATGTTCTTGCGTTTGAATACCAGACTTGAAGAACCACTTTAATGGCAAAATGCATGACTTTGAATGTCTTCAATTCTTTATATAATATGCATTGCCACATATGCACTCAGTTTAAGTTCAGTGAGTCTTCACAAATGTATAACCATACAACCATCACCACAATCAGGACAGAAGGTGTTTAATCCCTCTGTATTCCCCTCCTGTCTCCCTGAGGTCAGTTTCCTTGACCAAACTATGATCGACAGACATCACAATTTTGACAACTGTAGTACAGTCTTCTCTAGAATTTTACATAAGTAGGATCTTTTTTTGGTTTCTCTTACTTCTCTTATACTGCTTCTGTGTGGATTTATCCTGATATACATATCAGTATTTTATTCCTTTCCCTTGCAGAGTGATGTTTGTTGCAAAGATATGCCACAATTCTAGCATTCACTCACCCATTAATGAGTATTTGGGTTGCCTCTAGCTTTGAACTCTTTGGACACAAGCACTCTAAATAGTGAGTGCAAGTCTTACTTGAATGTTAATTTGTCTGGGAAAGATACCTAGAGGCACAATTGGTTCATATTCTCTAGCTGCATTGTGTTGCAATCTATGAGAACGTTTTCCATGGTGTTTTCCAAAGTGGCTATGCAGTTTTGAATTTTAGAAACGTTGCGCAGTTTAATTTTTGTATTCTAATGACTATTGCTGCCCAGTAGTGTGGGTCTGTGAAAAACACTGCCACTATTAGTTACGGCCACATTCTCAGTGGCAAGCGTTAGAGAAGACAACCATGAGAAGTATGGAGGTGGTGATGTGGAAATTCTCGGAGTTTTAATGGAAGACACAGCAAGGCTTAGCGACCCACCCTGAAAGGCAGCCCTTCAGGTCAGCAGCGGAATGCAATGAGAAGCAGACTCTGCAGGAAGCTGTCTCACCGCTGTCCCACTGCTGGCCATGTCTACCCAGAGCACTCTGAAGCCAATTTCTGGTCACTCGGTCTAGTCAGAGAGTTAGCTGTTTCTGAAGGCACCCATTCTACAGTGCAGGCACTGTTCCCACACGGCCCTCTCGAAGTTTGTTTTCAGACTCTCAACACACTGTAGGGAAGAAGCGATACCAAGCAAACGGAAGGCATTTAATAATTCATGCCTTGTTCCTGTGTAATGTATACAGTTAGATTGTATTTATCAGAATATTAATCCATATACCAGACTTAGTTACAATGCTTTAATATGCAAATTCTTGTGTCCCTCGTAGGCTCAATTAATCCGAATATAAGAGATAACATCCCTTGTATTTAATACCTAAGCAGGGTGAAGTAGAACAGCCTTTTACATTTAAGGTGTGATTCAAATAATAATGTGCTTAAACCCAGAAGAGAGAAATTTCTCCCTGATAAATTTGAATTTTAAAATGAGGGGAAGAAGCTTTATGATGGAAGAGATGTTGAGAGACAGGTGAGGAAAATATCTCCCTGATAAACATCAATATCCCATATGAATAAACTGTTTATGATTATGACTCAAAAGCCAAGGCGTGCTACAGCACAGCACTGTATCTAGTAAGATGCTCTTGTTTCCCTGGAGCTGGCATTACTAACTACACAACACAGTTTCTCTAAAGCAAACCCTCGTCTTGTTTTCAGAATTCATCCCTATGTGTGATAAAGACCAGAGGAAAAGGCCCAAGGGTTCTGCACCTTTTCCAAATAAAATGAGTTCCTAATTGCATCAGTGCTTATAGAAGAAACCACACAGAAAAAAACTTATAGAAGAAACCATTTTATCAGCCTCATTGACTCTGCTTTTCTCCCTCAATCAATCCATTGCCTGAAGTATAATCAATCCCTGTTTTGGAAATCAATTCTATCTATCTCTAGAGATTGCCTGTGTGTTTTTCTCCACATTAGAGCTATCATAGTGTGCCAATCACATAATGGACTTAGTCAGGCCGGAAAAAGGAACCTTTGTGGCTACTGAAAACCACAGTTCAGATAAGTCAAGAGAATTATTAAACTCACTACACAGGGCTGCACACTGGGATGTGGCAGCACGATCTTGACCAACGAACTTCCTGGCTCATGTAGCTTACATCTGAGAGCACCTAAGAACTGCCTAGAATCTATAAAAGTTCCAGAGAAAGAAATGTTTTCCTTTAATTTTTAAGATTACATTTCTCTCTCTCTTGTCTCTCTGTGTGTGAAGAGACAGAGAGATAGTGTGTGTGTATATGTGTGTGTGTGTGAGTGAGAGAGAGAGTGTGTGTGTGTGTGTATGTATGTATGTATGTATGTGTATGTGTGTGTGAGAGAGAGAGTGTGTGTGTGCCTGTGGAAGTCAGAGGACAGCTTGCAAGACTTGGCTCTTCTTCCATCACATATGTGAGTACCGGGCTTTGAGTTCTGGTCCTCAGGCTTGGTAGAAAATGCTTTTACCCAGTGAACCATCCCACCGGGTCGAATTTCTTCTTTAAAAGGTTGAGACCAGGAAGACAATTGAAATACTTCAACTGACATTGTTAACTGTTAAGAATGTTCAGCAGGTGGATGGCTAAGAAGAAAGTGCTATATACAGACATCACAATTTTATTCTTCCATAAAGAAAAATGAAGCTTGAAGACAAATGGATAGAAATGAAAACTATCGAGTGAGATAACACCTGTTCTCTCATATGCAATCTTGCCTTCTAATTTTTTACTTATGTGTATTTATATGGGAGGGGGTATGTAGAGGCCAAGAAACCATGAAAATGACCAGGGGGGTGGTGATATGGGAAGTCCTTCTGTCTATGTGTTGCTTTTATTGGTTAATGAATAAAGAAACTGCTTTGGATCTCTAGCAGGGCAGAACAGAGCTAGGCGTGAAAAACTAAACTAAATGCTGGGAGAAAGAAGGCAGAGTCCAGAGAAGCCGTGGAGCCTCCTGAGGGGAAAGATGCAAGCTGCCAGCTGGAGCCTTGCCAACAAGCCACAGCCACGTGGCAATACACAAAACAATAAAAATTTGGTTAATTCTAGATGTAAGAGCAAGCTAGCAATATGCTCAAGTGATTGGCCAAACAGGGATTTAAATAATACAGTTTCTGTGTGGTTATTTCGAGAGACTGGGCAGCCGGGAACAAACAAGTGGCCTCCTACTGCAGGGGAGGGGAGCATTAAGGCAACAGTTTGTGAGGGTAACAGAGTATACATTACATGAAATGAAAGGGTAGAATAGTGAAGGTGGATGGGCATGAGCAGGGATGGAGAAAGGGGAGACAGAGGCGGCAGCGTGGGGAACATTCCACTAAAATTTAGTACGTGACAAAATCCCACAAGGAAAGCTGCTGCTTTGTATGCTGATTAAAATAATAAAATAGAGAGCTGAAGAGATGGCTCAGTGGTTAAGAGTATTGACTGCTCTTCCAGAGGACCTGGGTTCATTTCCCAGCACCCACATGGCAGCTCACAACTGTCTGAAAATCCAGTTCTGGGGGATCTGATACCTTCACACCAAAAGTTAAAAGAAAAGAAAAAGAAATCAGTGACGTTTCAGAAGTCTAGCTCTCTATGTAAAATATACCCTCATAAATAATACGTTTTAAAATCAATCAGCGGTGATATGTGTAGCATTATGCTTATATAGGAAAGCAAAGATCAAAAGGTTAAGTCAGAGGGTCTGTTGGAAGCTCATCTATGATTAGGTGGGGAAAGAGAAAATGGAGTGGTGGGTAGGGGGGTGGAAAAGAGGCGAAAGGAA
This sequence comes from Dicrostonyx torquatus, assembly GCA_028555095.1. NCBI lineage: Eukaryota > Metazoa > Chordata > Mammalia > Rodentia > Cricetidae > Dicrostonyx > Dicrostonyx torquatus. Next base: position 5,483,608 of record JAQHUG010000142.1, read on the forward strand.
GAGAGTAAGTCTGAGGTGGGCAGAGATGAGAGAACAAAGCCAGGCGGCAGGTGGCACAGCATGGAACTTTAGAGGGTCTGGAAGAGGTTAGAGGTCACAGTCTCACAGAGGTCAGGGGAGGAAATACCTGCTGGCAGGAGGAAGAAGATGAAGAGCCAGGCAAGGTCTTCAGGGCTGCCAATCAGGAGCCTGCTGTTGGGCTTGGGAACGTTGCTCTGTTGCTCCATTCAGGGAGAAGGGCAGCTGGACTCTAGCGGTGTGTCTTAGTCAGGGTTCTGTTGCTCTGAAGAGACACCATGGCCATGGCAACTCTTAGAGAGGAAAATGTTTAATTGAGGTTTGCTTACTGAATCAGAGACTTAGTCCATTGTCATCTATAGTGCCATGCCTGCTCTGCGCCCCACGTGCTAGGGTATGGTTCGTGTCGGGCAAGGAGCTGGAGATTGAAACACACACACACACAGAGAAAGAGAGAGAGAGAGAGAGCGAGGGAGGGAGAGAGAGAGAGAGAGAGAGAGAGAGAGAGAGACTGGGCCTGGCTTTTGAAACCTGACAGCCCAAACCCAGCGACACACTTCCTCCAACAAGGTCACACCTACTCCAACAAGGCCACCTCTTCTAATGCCTCCCAGGTAGGGCCACTTCCTGATGTCTAAGCATTCAAACAGATGAGCCTGTGAGGGTCACTGGTACTCAAACCACCGCAGGGTGGTAGGGTAGAAACGTAGGCACAGCACCGTGGATGGCAAAGTGCTCAGTCACCAGCTATTCTTTTTGCCTTCTCGGAGCTCCCATTTAATCCCACTTTCCCCGTTCCATTGTACAGAGCATTTCACTTCCACACAGTGTAAGACATGTTGAAAAGGGATGGAGTCTCATGATGGAGTCCTATCCGGTAGAGCATATTGTTACTGCAATGTATTTCATTACTCTCTTAGCACGTTATGAAAAAGGACCTTATGAATAGTGACTGCTGCCAGTCACAGAGCCAGTCCTTCGATAGGGGAATCTGGAGCCACGAAGTGGTTTTCAGGGAAGAAGCTGAGATGAGTAAAGGCAAAATTCCAGATTCTATGGCATGTATAAAACGGAATGATTCGTATTAGAGACAGGGTATAACGGTACTGCTACAAATACAGAGCCTTTTAAGACAGACCACTCCATGTGCAACAGTTAAAAATACATTAAAGAGGGGAAATTAAAGTCAGATCAAAACCTCTTAACACAACATCAGCTGTTTCAATCAGAGAACAGAGGGAGCCTTTTCCCCCAACCTCTTCTTTGTAGCTAATGGTTTGGAGCCCATGCTAATTTCAGTAAATGCAGGGAATGATTACAGTCAGCACTTAGCACACGAGAAAATGATTTAAGACATAGACTGTATATATATTAAAAGAAAATTTAGTCCCTGTAGAATCTATCACCCAACAAAGATCAGGGGATTGAAAATGGCAGAAAAGGCTGGCACCAAATACCTAGAAACAGGGGGATTTTAGGTGGCAAAAAAGATAAATCAATTAAAGCAGGAGCCCTGCTGTTTATTGTGATAAATCATATTATTAGAACCCTGCTTAACAAGAGATTCAATTGAAAACACGAAGGAGGTATAAATAAATCAGGATCTTAATTGACTGCCTTTGCTTCTGGATGCACACCTCACAGCTGTGCCTGCAAAGCTGAAAGCAAGTGCTCTGCGACGAGGAGTCCCTGGATGGGATGCTGAGGAGCGTGCCCCCAGCGTGTTTCCAGAGAGGAAGGATATGGGCGAGCTGAGCCCGGTTCAGGATGACTTCTGATGGTTCTCACCAACTGCAAAACGAGGGAGCTGCATAAACTCATCAAGCCAGCTCCCCATATTTTCTTCTAGCTCATCTATCAGACGTTTAATGGTGCCGGCAAGCAAGCAGCTCTCGTGATTGGCACTGAAGACTTTATATGGAAAGAGAGGCTGCTGGGTAGCTTATTTTTCCTGCTTTCTTTATTTGCTTGGGGAGCCCTGGCTGCCAGGTGCAGAGGCTGCCTTTTGAGGTTCTTTCTCTCAAGGCCTTCATCTCTGCAGTGGGAAAATAAAACACAGGAAGCTGCCGGAGAGACACATATGAACCCTTGTGCCCTGACACGGGTTTTGACAGTCGTATGGCTATGGGAGATTTTGATCAGAAGTAGGCATCATGCAGTGTTTGCAAACCCAATTCTGGGAGTATTCCTTCGGTATGGTTTTTCAGTGCTTGCTCTTGGTTTGAGGTATTGGTCTGATCATGAGAGCACAAACATGGAATCTGGTTATCTAGGCCAAAATTCTAGGTCTGATATTAAACATTAAACAGGACAGCATGTAAGAGAAATCAGCTCTCATCTGAAAACAGAGCCTAGCTTAGCTTCAGCTTTACAAAGCATCTGAAAGATTAGCACTCAATGCCTGGCGCTGTGTACTTTCATGAAGGTTATCTAGCTAAACTTCTTTTGATAGTGCAAAAATTGCAGCATCAGATCAGCTAATATCCACTATTTTTAGTGTTTGCCAATTTCAAGACACTGTCATAAGTATCACGTATGATCAAAAGATAAGTTTGGTACATAGTATATTCTATTTCTCCTTCCTTCCCCATGGTCTCTTACCAGCTATGTGGCATCCATGGTTATTCGGATTGAAGCACACTAAACTGCTAAGGTGGTCAAGATCCTGGGACTAGACAGATCATGGGTCTAGAGAAGAACCAAATACTGTGATTCTGCTAAAGGAGCATAGTAATAAAATGACCCCAAATAATGGACTGCTCTACCCAGAGATCAGTGCTTCACTAAACTCCCATCAGAGAGGCTTCCTCTTGCAGCAGATGGGGATTAACATAGAGACCTGCAGCTGGAAAATGATCAGGGAGTGAAAGACTTTGGAGCACATTCAACCCTAAAAGGGATGTATTTATTAAACCACTTGCCCCTGAAGGCTCAGGGGTCTACATGAAAGAAGTAGAAAAATTATAAGAGGCAGAAGAGGTGGATAAGTGCTAACCTCACAGGACTGATACAGCACATATATTGTATGAAAAGTATTTAATAAAAAGTCATTAATTAAAGATGATAAGTTTGGTCAAATGAGCTTGTAAAAGACAATTCCAGAAAAATGTTTGTCAAGGCTGTTGGCATCTTTCAAGCCTTATTACATTTAATAAAAGTTCATTATCCAAGAAGAGCAATGAGGATGATTGAAAAATGCAATGGGGAATTCTTCAGATTGGAAATATCCCACACTAGTTCAGAATTACATATAATAAAGGGTTATTTATTTAGGGGAGACTTACAGATCACTGTCCTAGATCACAATCCTCTGCACAAATGGGGAACAGAAACAGAGTTTAGCAACTGAAGTGAGAGCCGGAAGCAAGAGAGTGAGTGCAGGTTTTACAGCTGCATTTATAGTATAAGAGACCATGCCCAAGTGGGCTGATATCTTAAAGGCTATTGGCTGAAGGGGCAGAAGGAGCTCCAATAGCAGGAATTACTCAAATTTACCAATTACTTAAATTTACCAGTTACTCAAATTAGGAAGTGTTCAGATTTACCAATAATAAAATGGATAAGAAATTAGGTCTTGCATAACAATAACGTATTGAAATGCCATGAAAATGACAACCACAGCACAGCACACAATGGCAGAGATAAATAATAAAGATTTAAGATTGAATCGTGTGCGTGTGCGTGTGCATGTGTGTGTGTGTGTGTGTGTGTGTGTGTGTGTATTCATTCCACCTATAGAAAACTACCAACACTTATGGATGCCCAACGACTGTCATGAAAGTAAAGACTATGACTACTGTGGCATGGAGAGGCTGCTGTTGGAAAGGGATGTGTGCACGAATATGGAATTGCTCTGCAAATCTGCCCATCACATCTTAGTATGCAGAGCAGACATTTTAAAGTGTTTATTCATATTCTTGATAATTTGTAATGCTGTGTGTGTTATATCACTTTCATTTTTGTCAGAAAGGCTTTATTCTCGTGCCAGATGTGAATTTAGAGGGCTCTGACCATTAAAAAGACAATTTTGTGAGTGAAGATTTTCAGAACTCTGCATGGCCATGTGTCCACCCTGCAGCCACTGTCTGTACACATCCTTCCAAGCCTCTATCCCCTTTAACATCTCAATTCCCTACATCTCTCAGTCATCAAGGGTTGATGGATGATTATGAACAAATGCAGGCCACTGCACTAAGGATATTTTTGCAGAGCCTATAAAGATTTGGTTTTGCTTAGGAGTAGGGACTGAAAGCAAGATGGTGAAACACTTGAGAGATGCTCTTTGTGAGGAGAGAGGTGTCCTGACTGACAGCCTGCCCCTCTTCTATTTCTGACTGTACAAGTACCCAGCTAAGCTTTTAGCAGAGATGGGTAAAAGTCCTAGATAATCATAGACCAGTGAAAGTCCATTCCCAAGTCCCAGATAAGGACAAAAAAACAAAAAAACAAAAAACCAGTGTTCCATTAATCCAGTTGCAGGATTTACAACATGAAGGCTTTTTCTTGCCTGAACCTAATGATGTGGAAAACCCCTGCCCTCCTCAAGTTGACCTCTTTAAGAAATCACTTAAGTGTATAGATACAAGAAAAGAAAGTTAAACAAAGTTCATAAAATAAGGGAAGAAAACTATCATTTTTTTTTTATGAACTCTACCTGGTTCAATCTCTCTCCTCCATGGCAACCATCAAGAACGATCAACCTAGGGAGCTTAAGATGAATCAGGAACTTCCAGGCTCACATAAACTTGCAGCTGCACAAACTTACACCCTGACACTCTGAAGAGCCAAAGATATAGCGGTCCAATGAAGTTAATTGTTTCTTATAATGAGATTATTAGAAAAGTTGTCTGCCACCTGTCACTGGAAACCCTCAAATCCCAGGACCAAGCCCCACTAGCTTTTCCTAAATCATAGATGACTTATCTCAGAAAGACTGTGATTCAGGCAATTGCCATACTCTGTGCATGAGTTAAAACAACTTCTGTGCGGAAAGAGAAGTCTGCTGTTAGCATAGACAAGCTGCAGCTTGACTTTGCGCCTCATATCCATCTTTCAGTGTTTCCATGGACCACTGCATTCGACCATTTTGATTTTTAATTGGCAGTTCCCAGAACACAGGAAAATAATTACCCAGCCTCTGAATCCAAGCACCTTAGTTAGTTAGAGCTTTACCTCTACCTCAGAACTTCCCAAGCAACTGGTATACTACACATCCAGGGTCTTAGCAGAGCTGCCAAAATTTGCCAGAGTTCACGAAAAGCATATCAATTTCCCCAAATTTATTCTTAATCTATCCCCTTCTCTGTTTTGATCAGTGTCACTAGGTTACAGAGGTCAAACTTCAGGGCTCACCCCTGATTCTGCCTTCCCTCTACAATGTTCTTTTCGGTTGTCAACAGTTCATATCATATTCATCTCCCAAGAATCTCTTGACTCCTTTTGACATTGTCCCTGCCAAGTTTTTGTCACTCGTTCCAGACCCAACACATCCTGACAAACATGGTATTCCTGACTCCCATGCTTCTGTCTAGCCATGCTCACTCCCCATCAATGCCGCTGCCATTATATCTAGCATTCATATTTGATTATGTCACTGCTTAGCTCAAAAATTCTAATCAATGGTTTCTTCCTATCTATAAGAAAAACAAAATTCTTCAGATGGCTTAAAAATAACCTTTCATAAATGAACATCAAATCCTTCATCTCTCTTCTTCCTGCACATTTGTGGCCTCTTAAACATGCCAAACTCTCTTATTTCCTAATTTATGCACACATTGGCTCCTGGGCGTGTTGGTCAGTTAGGGATTCTTCCAGCACGAATCTTGCCTCATGTCCTTCTCAATATCTAAGAAAATGTACACATTTTCTCCATTGTGTCTAAGGGAGAAATCACAGCAGTGTTTTGAAATTACTTTCTAACAGATCTACTTAGATATCAACCTCCCTTACTTCAAGTTCTGTGTATCCCAGGTCCTGGCATAGAATGAACTCAGTTAAGTAAATCCCCGAGGAATGGTAGATGGAAGGATGACATTTGATGGGCCAGATGTCAGCTGCAGAGAACTGCATTTATTTAAGGTAATAGATTGAAAGCAGAACCCATTAAAGCAGGGCCTATTGGCCAAATCTAGCTCTTAGCCTGTTTTCCTAAGTAGATTTTTTTTCTTGGAAAGCAATCATATCTATTAGCTTTCATGTTTTTTTAGGTTGCCTCAGTAAATTTGACAGAAATCATACAACTTACAAAGCCAAAATGTCAACTATCCATCCTGCATAGAAAAAGTTTTCTGAGGCCTGGGCTGTATATACAGCCATGGGCCAGAGTCACAGATTCAGAGTGCCATACGATAGCACAACACTCATAAAAGATACCTTCTGTCTTTTCTTTTTTCATCTGTTGCTTCCCTCAAAAACCAACACACCCCACTTCTGCCATCTAAATGTAGGTCAGTCTTCAAATTCTGTGTAGTCTATACAGAGCTATTGAGATTTGGGCAATGACTAAGCACAGTTGTTCTCTTTAACTGACAAACTCCCTGGCCAGCTTCTCTTGCAGCCAGGTGCCGCCATCTGATGATGTCCGCAGATGTGAACAGAGAAGTGCCCAATTCAGTTCCTCCTCGTACAAGAAGTCTCTGTCTCTTGCTTCCTCTTCTCTTCCTCGTTGGGTGGGACTATGGAGAGTTTGAGCCAACTTTGATGGCACAGACTATGCCAATGTCAGAGGGAGCAAGAAAGAGATGCACAGGCAGCTTCATTAACCTTCAGCCCAACGTTGCACCCATTTCATAGAATTTTAGACAGCATTAACGCAACAAACCTGTTTCGCTCTGGCCCTCTCCATGTCTCACTTTCCTTTTAGTATTCCGGTTTCTACCCCCAGAACCAGACTTTAGCTGATTTTGAGTTAACAAATGGCCCAGAGGCTTCATAGCTTCATTTCCAACAATGTTCTCCTAACTCTAAAATCCCATTCTTTCTCACAGTCTTTACCTGTTCTCTATCTCTGGCCTTTCCTGTCTTATACAAAAAAAAAAGAGAAAGAAATGTTAATGAAGGTTTAGCCTTTCTAATGTTGCCATTGTTCTCACTTTTAAAATCATTTCCCTATTTTTTCAAGAAGAAACTGAACAGATGAGGGCAAACACATCATAGAAGATATGAGAGGAGAAGCAAAGTTGCAATAAGGGACTCCAGGTTACAAATACAGCCATTCATTTTGGCAGTTCCATGACGAAACGGTAGGAACTGGGAATCTGGACCGAGGGGCTGGTGAAATGGCTCAGCCGTTAAGAGCATTTGCTCCTGCAGAGGCTCTGGAGTGGATCCCCAACAATCACATGGTAGCTTACAACTGTTAGTCTTTCCAGCTCCAGCAGATTCAGCATGCTCTTCTGGTGTCCATAGGTACCAGACACACATGTGGGGCACAGGCATACAAGCACACCAAATGCTAATACACACGAGATTTAAAATGCTTTAAATTCTACAAACAAATCTGTAACGTGATGGATGGAATGGGCGACATTTGATTACTACCTTAAAGGGCCCTGAGCACTGGTGAGTGGAAAATATCCAGGAGGCAGAAAATAGATTGAATTGGACAGTTTGGGCTAAGATCAGGTCAGTTAGGAACCCAAGAAACCCTGGTCTCCTGGGATGTAGCAGTAAGAGAATTTTGGAAGGATTAGTTGCCGGGTAAAGAAGGGAAGAAACTCATGGTAGATGGAATACACGTGCTCCGGAATGATCTCCCTTTCTAACAAGAATATTTTCCTCCTGATCTGATCTTTTACATCCCTTGGTATTGTAGAGGATGCACAGAATTTAAAGAAGGGAATGGAATAAGTGAATACATTTCCAGGGTGCAGCACAGTAAAATATATGCAAATGAAATCACAAGTATGCAAATGAGAGAACCTGGATGAAATGCCACTTCTTAAATAAAATGGTTAACACCCTTTCCAAAGGGCATGTCAGGAGCTTGCTGAAGAATCTCTGCTCACACGAGCAGCTTCAGACCTGGGCCACATCAACGGCCAGTTTAACTTCAGCCTCTTCTGCTTTCTCTGCTGTCTCCGTTAAAGTTCTGCATGGCTTCCAGCCTCTGTGGTTATTAAATGAATCTAATGAAGCAAAAGCCTCTCTCCATCTGACTAGCAGGATGCAAAGTAGCCCTCATCTTTGGTCTCTGTGCAAGCTTCGTTCGCGCTCCTCTGCGCAGTTGAGGTTGAGATCGTCACAACTGTGGCTACTTAGTTTTCAGTGTCAGCTTAGATTTCAGTCGTCCCACCCGCCGCCACTTGTGAACAATAACACTGTGGGTTCATTGCAGAGGGTGCAGCCAGTACATTGGAACACTTAGCTCTGTGTCCCGGCCACATGCAGTTCAAATAGCTCCATAATCTGGGTGCCAAAGGGTCCAGGAAAAAAAAAACCAAAAACCAAATATTCTAAACCATCTCAGTCTTCTCTCAGTGTGTTTGTTCATGTTAAGCTAAACTTCACAGTCCTTTCAAGTGTCTCTATCAAGCACACCCAGTAATTCACACTTTGACACCAAGCTGCCATCTACAATGCTCACGCTCAAAAATACACAATCAAGAATGTTATACTATAAATAAAAAACAAATATTAATATTACTATCAATAAAAATACAAAATAATCACACAGACGCACATCATATTTTAAGTAAGGTGATGGCTTGTGTAAGGTTGCACGCATGGCTATTCTTGGTCACATGCAGTCACATATATATATTAAGGCATGCATGTCACAGTTTGGACATGCCTTGGTGAGCAGTTGAAGACCCGACTCACTCTTCTTCTCCCTCCCATGAATTCTCACCTACTCTCAGCTCATCCCTTCTACTAGCAACCCTCTTCCTGTCTGTTCCAGAACCTGCCCGTTATTTCCAGCTGGAGCCAGGAAGGAGTCTCCTGATCGCTCAGCACTGACTATTCTTAATTTATTTTTACCCTTCTCCCGAATCTTCATTTCAATGTCTATAAATTGTGGATCCCACCTGTTTACTCCGCAGGATTGTCCTAAGACCTACATATCACATGCATATAAAAGCATTTTCAAACGTGTTAAATCATCTCAAGTGACAAGTCATCACTAATTTCAGACCTGGAATTTTCTTCGCTCTTAAGAGCCTTTCCCTCCAAGGAAGGAAAGCACCTCTGACTTCTCCCCCACCCTCACACCCCCCACCCCACCCCCGCCAACAAACACACACCTGTCGGGGGAAGGAGTGCTTCTTACTGAGCTGTCCATTCTTCAGGCAGGGTCCCTCTCTTTTCTTCTTTTCAGAGCTCAGACTTTAGGAAGTGCCGCCCAGACACATTAATCCTCTTTTCCATCCATGCCTGTCCTGCCACTTGACTCTCCATAAAACTGAGGTGCTCTTTGGAGAAGATAATGGCTAGCAAGCTAACCTAACACTGTGTCAATCCCTGATGGCTAGCCTAGATCACAGTGTGGAAAATACAGCCCTAGAATCCAATCCTTGGTCTACATTCCCTGGAGCCACATTGTCTCCTTCGCTTGCAGACCTCTGGAGTTTGGGGCTCAGTTTTGCCCTGGATTGGCTGCATGTAAACCCCAGCTCATTAATTTAACCACTCTAGATGTCCATTTTCTCATCTGTAAAAGGAAGATGATCGAAACCCAGACCTTCCAGTGCTGTAGTGAAGATTCATTTCCTAACTCCTGCAGGAGACTTAGCAGAGTGGCCAACGTAAATGATGTCACCACTGCTTTTCGGAGTTACTTAACATACCTTTGTCCTGTTTCTTCTTCGTGTGTGTGTTCTTGGGACAGGTTCACTTGTACATAGTTCCCAGAAGTACTGACATGTAAGCTCCTCACTTGTTAATGCCATCCCAGACTTCTCTCCCAATCATAGGTCTGTCTGTCCTGTTCCTGGCTGGACCACCTCTCTGAAAGCCCAGACACATCTCAGATGTGGCAGACTCATAGTGGAGCTCATCTCCTTCCTCCCTGAGGCTACTTCATCTCTATGTCCGGTCCCTTAGATCAGTGATGGACCGGGCATTTGAGTCATGAGCCCGACATTTTTCGTTTATCCCTATAACTTTCTAATTGTACTCATAAATGGAATCAATCACTTGACTCTTCCTCTCCTGGAAGTGTTCAAAGTCACTGCTGGTTCTGAGCCTTTTTGAAAAATTAGCTATTTTGTCCATTTTGGATTTTGGTAATTATTTTGATTTTTTGTTTATTTTTTGTTGTTATTGTTTGTTTGTTTTGAGACAGGTTTCTCTGTAGAGCCCTGGCTGTTCTGGAACTTGCTCTGTAGACCAGGCTGGTCCAAACTTAGACATCTGCCTGCCTCTGCCTCCCAAGTGCTGGAACTAAAGGCGTGTGTCATGTTATTTTGTCATGCTACCTTACACTCTGTTTGAGGAGGATACCTCACTCCCTTACCCTAGTTTTCATCTTCCTATCAAGGCATATCCCAATGCTGTTTCCTATAGTAGCCTGTTGTAATGACATTAAATCAAATTTAATAAATATAGATCTCATCATGGCATATATGCCTCCATGGTTCCCCAAGCTCTGTGACTCTCTATCATCCTTATCCACTCCCGCAGTCCTTATGGCATGGCTTCCTCCAGCAGTAAAACCAGTTGCACACCTAAGCCTTTGCAAACGAGACCTTTGATTTTTAGGTATCCATCAGTAACCTGGGATGGTGGGAAACTGGCTATCCTTGCAAATGGTGAGATGTTTATGCTTTCACAGATTAAAAACTTACATTTCCATGAGATTTTATTAAAACATCTCAGAATTTATTGCCCATCTCTGCAGTCTCCCGTATAATACATTCATAACCGAAAATGTTCTGGATGCTCATCTTCATCATTCTAAGCCCTGGTTACAGCTTGGCCAGGATCCAGTGATGTCATCCTTAGGAGCTACTGAGATCTCAAAGCTGATGCTGGAGTTGTCCCCCCCCCAAATGTATATGTTGAAACTTTCATCCCCAAATGATTCCAGGGAGTAGGAATCTAGAGGGGCCTGACTAACTCAGAACTGCTCTGCTCATATAGATGGGGGCTTAAATACTCTCATGATACAAGCCTAAAGGAATGTGTTCATTTCCTTCTACCACAGAAGGACAGAGAAGCAACCGTCTATGGTCTAGAAGGCAGGGTTTCCCGTCAAGTCTGCTACTGTCTTCTTATCCATTCTACTTTGTAGGTCTCAGTGTAACATATTTGTGTTATTCATAAGCTGTCTGGGTTTTTTTTTTCATGGCGCTCTAACCCCAACTCTGCTGCCTGTCACTCTCTCCACTTACTCTACCATCCTGATACCTCTCTTTCCGGGTGCTAACAGTGCTTATTGATTTCTACCTTCGGCAGAAGCCAACAGCATTCTCTTCTGCTCGGTCACCTGGCTTACCCTTTTTATTACTCCATCTTTGTTTCCCTATGTCTTCGCATCTTCCTTAACCGCTCAGCTTGACATTGTTCTGGTTGGCTTGTGGGCACTGAATGGCTATCTCATCATGCCCCTGCAATCTGTAGGATGCCTTTCGAGTGATGTCTGCTACGTTGCTTATCCATAGGGAGACTGTGGGTAGAGTTAAAGAATTCCACAGGGCATCTGAGGACTGAGCTTAATCCGCACTCTCCGTCCTTCTGCTTGTTAGAAAATACCAAGCCTAAAGTTTTGAGTGGAATGGGATGAAAAGTAACAAGTACGGTTGGAATCTGAGTTTCCCAAAGATACCACAAGTCTCTGAGGCTTACACATTCCTGAGTAAATTAGTTACTTCTCTGTTGCTGTCAATAAATACCATGACCAAGGTGACTTACTTAAGGAAGGGTTTATTTGAACCTACAGTTTCAGAAAAACAGGAGTCAGTCATGGCAGGGAAACATCTCAGCAGGCAGGCTTGGGCCGGAGAAGGAAGCAGAGGGATCACATTCTCAACCACAAGAAAGCAGAGGGAACAGATTGGAAGCAGGGACAGGATAGATGCTCTCAGAGCCAGTCCCCAAATACACGCTTCTTCCAGCAAGTCATCCAAACCTAACCTTCCCCCAAACAACACTACCAACTGGGGACTGGGAGTTCAACTGCCTGAGCCTCTGAGAGGCTGAGCAAACTCACTCTGTGCTCTTTTGCTTTCCCCTTAAAACAGAGGGAAACAGAAACTTGGGCTTCGGATTGCCCCTGAAATCCAAATCTGAGGGTATCGAAGAGATCCACCATGTGGAATGTTAACTTTTATTAGAAGTACTCACAGTTTTAAAATATACATAATTCACTCTGCTGAATGAAGCATGCAACATGAACAGATTTTAAAATCTAATAGGCTTCGTAAGCAACAGGCCTGACACAGAGAATGCCCAGGGAAAGATCTTGAAATAGAATTGTTTCTAGTGATAAAGACATTTAAGGAAAAATGGGGAGAGCATAACCCCAGTGCTTAATATGCTGAGGCAAGACCATGAGTTCAAGGCCAGCAAGGGCTACATAGTAAGGCCCTGTCAAAAAAGAAAGAGAAGGGGCTGTAGAGATGATGACTCCACGCATAGAAGTGTTTACTGAGTACCTAGGCTCAGACCCTGGAAATCCTCATAAAACTCAGCATGTAACATGAGCCTCTGAAATCCCAACTCTCCTTTGAAGAAACAGAAGGCAGAGACAGAAGTCCCCCAAAGCTCCTGGGCCAGGTAGCTTGGCATATGTAGAAAAAAACAAACAAACAAACAAACAAAAAACAGCAAAGAGACTCTGTTTCAAACAAAATGAAATTTAAGGGCTGACACCCACAAGCATGCAGGCATAACACAGTGGCATGCAGGCTTCTTCTGTCACACCCTCACACACACAAAACCACATACACTGAAGAGACTGGGTTGGGATGGTGGGTGGCAGTACCTACAGGGACTCGACAAGCTGAAGGAAGGATTGCTGCGGGGAACCACCCCTGCTTGGTGACCCTGGCACACCATCTCCCAGGCTCCAGCATACTGTCTCCCAGGCATCAGTTTGCCTTACACGGACCTGCCTGCTTCCCAGGCTTAGCAGCTGCACTTGGTCATTGTCCTGAAGTCTCTATGACCTTCAAGGAGCCAGGTTTTGAAAGACCCACGAGCAAGAGTGTTATTAAGCCACAATTTAAGTTCATTTTTATTACCAACTTCAAGTATGACAACTTTGAAGCTAAATAATGGTTTTTTTAATTAATAAAGATAAATCATAACATGTGAAAAAATTTGGGTTGCCTACATTGTGAGCCTCCCCTCCTTATATAATTAGACCACCTCCAAGGGCCAAAATAGAATGAGGGTGCACACGGCATGCCTCTGACCTCTAAACAAGCTCACTCCATGTATCTTTGAAGATGCAACAGCTGCCCCGGGGCCAGCAGGCCGTGAATAATGTCCTCAGCCCTTGGTGCATGAGAGGGATGGCAGAGGAGTCAGAGCAGCCCCAGGATGGTGCTTTCTCAGCGAACCTGACAGACAGTGTTGTCTTCTCGGGTGGCTAGGCAGCTCAGCCAGCCCCGTCAGAGTTTATTACCCATCTTTGAATCCCTTCCAACCATTTGTTGTCCTTGAGGTTAAAATGCTGAAAACTGCAGGTAATAGATCTAACATTTCGCCCAAAGCATCTTCTGGAATTTCTAATTCAGCGGAACTTAGGTAAAATATCGCTGGGCACAAAGAATTGTTGCCATCATCATCATCTTCTTCTTCATCATCATAATCTTCTTCATCGGTCCATTTTAAGAATTTTAATAGCCCTCAGGAGGGCTTAGGAATCATGCAAAATGAAGTCAGAGGGCTATACTGAGACAGTCCCATCCTTCACTGCCGTGAAAAAGCTGGTCTTACCTCTCACTGTCCACCACAGCAAGAGAGCTGGACCCTGCACTTGGGAGAGTGGGCCCCCACCCCTCACCACAGGTGAGGATGAGCCTACCCTGAGGGCAT
>JAQHUG010000143.1:76589-111928 GCA_028555095.1 Dicrostonyx torquatus
ACCTGCTGTCTTGCTCGTTCCCTCTCCACCTAATTCACTTGAGATAAAGTATTTCACTGAACCTGAAACTAGGCTGATACCCTGCGAGCCCCAATGCTCCCCTTGTGTCTGCCCCCATGCACAGATTTTTACATGGATGTGGAGATTTGAACCCATGTCCTCGGTCTTGTGCAGCACGCATTCTTACCTGTTGAGCATCTCACTAGTCCCTGGATGTTGCTCGTTCATAAGGAAGTATGAGTAAGTCTTCATTGACTGTTTCATAGATTGGCAGAAGCTAAAGCTTATAAAACTTTGAGAATAAAAGCTTTAGCCACGTGGTGGTGACACCTTTAATCCTAATACTTGGGAGGCAGAGGCAGGCCACCCTGGTCTACAGAGTGAGTTCCAGGACAGCCAAAGCTGTTACACAGAGAAACTCTGGCTTGAAAACGATAGATAGATAGATAGATAGATAGATAGATAGATAGATAGATAGATAGATAGATGAATGATAGATAGATAGATAGATAGATAGATAGATAGATAGATAGATAGATAGATAGATAGATATGTAGGTAGATAGATACTTTAATACATGGATCAATTGGAATCATATGAATACAGAAATGTCACTTAATATGTAGATAATGGATCTTTCACCAAAGTTGATCAAATGACCAAATCCACCCATTATTGCATGTTTTTATTCTAAAGGCTCTATGACAAACCTGATCTTTTTAAATATTTATTTATTATGTATACAATATTCCATCTGTGTGTATGTCTGCAGGCCAGAAGAGGGCACCAGACCTCATTACAGATAGTTGTGAGCCACCATGTGGTTGCCAGGAATTGAACTCAGAACCTTTGGAAAAGCAGGCAATGCTCTTAACCACTGAGCCATCTCTCCAGCCCCGACAAACCTGATCTTGATGCTCGTGGGCTTGCAATAGGGTACAATGACAGCAGCCTGTTACAATGATAAAATTCTCCTTTGTGAAATTCATTTTCTTGTGAATTTTGCTAAAATACAGCAGTAGTCCACCTATCGTAGTTTTATGCAGAAAGATGGCCAGAGAAAACCATTCTGTAGATTTGAAATTTTCCTTTGATAAACTCCAAGTGAGCAGTAAGTCCTTGCAGGTAGCGGTGGCTGAATAAGAGAATGAACTGGAGATACATAGTGAGTGGAAGATTGTGTGCAGTTCTTCCATGTTTGATATTTGACTAAGGATTGTTTGCAGGAATGAGTGTACATGAGAGCGATTTTCAAGTATGACTGTGATGACACACTTAAATACATTTTAATGGGTCCAGCTAGCTATTTCAGTGTTCCTGGGACTCTCCCAGGCGCCTTTACCTTCAGCATAAATGCAGGTTGGTTTTCTCTTCTCTCGGACACTCCTATTTTATGACCATAAATGAGAGTATCTCCTCTATTTCTGTCTTTGCTTCTGTGTTTTGACTAACAAGAACTTGTGGAAATTTAGACATTTGTAATCTGCTTATTAAACTTCATATTACAAAGAGCTTGTACCCACCATGTTTTCTATTGACTTCAGTCATAGTATGTTTAAAACTCTTTGTCTAGTTAAAGCACAGTTTGCCAAAATTAACAATCCTGGAAGTTGAGATCCAAAGGACTGTAGGCAGGAGCTGCTTGTTCGTTCCTGGCTGCCCAGACTTGAAATAATCACACAGAAACTATATTATTTGCAAAACTGTTTGGCCAATAGCTTGAGTATATTTCTGTCTTACTCTTATATCTTAAATTAACCCATTTCTATTAATCTGTGTATTGCCACATGGCTGTGGCTTACCGGGCAAAGTTCTGTCTGGTGTCTGTCCCTGGTGGGGCTACATGGCTTCTCTCTGACTCTGCCTTCTTTCTCCCAGCATTCAGTTTAGTTTTCTCACCTAGTTTTATTCTGCCCTATCACAGGCCAAAGCAGTTCCTTTATTCATTAACCAATGAAAACAACACATATACAGGACTTCCCACATCAAAGCACACAGAGTAACATTTTAATTTATGATAATTTTTGTATTTTGCTTTTTAAAAATATCCACTCATATCCCATTCTAACATTTCAAATATCAGAAGGCGTTTAGTTAATTACTTACATACTCATGTTAAAGCTTCTTCATCATCAAAAGCTTCTAGAGCTTAGGAAACCTGCTTGTCTGGAGCCGTAGATTTGTGTAAATTACAAGAAGCACTTCAATGTTGTGTGGGAATAAAGGAAAGGACAAATGTTTCACACATACTACGATGTGAATAACTATAGTAGAGATGGCTATTGAATTTTCCGAAGGGTCACTTGAGTTTATAGTTGCTACTGTTCAGGATGGGTAAGTCCAGATGAGTTCTATCAAGGAAGCAATCATAAAGAGAGCAAACGAGAGGTGGCACGAATAGGAAAGGAGTTTGCAAAACATTCCTAGCATCCTCCAACTGTGATCCTGGATTAGGATTTTAAACGAAAACTTCTGGAACACATTAGCTTCATCTCCTATTTTATTGCATCTGCCTTCTCCAGTTGTACATGACTATCCAGAATCCTGATTACCAACTCTTCTTCCAGGTAGAAAATTGGAGGCACACTGTTTGTCTCTCTGCTACAAACATAGCTTTCAGTTGGGTAGACAGTAATGGCTAACTTAACTGAACTGCCTGTTTTATGGCAATGAAATTGACAGGACTTTGAAGGGCTTACAAAACATAATGAGGGAATAATAAAAATAAGTGTTATTGGCAATACACAAACAAAAGTGTTTGCTGTATTACTTCCCTATCTTCTAGTAGTAGTGTGTGTGTGTGTGTGTGTGTGTGTCTGTGTGTGTGTGTCTGTGTGGGAGTATTCACGAGAGTGCAGGTGTCTGTAGAGGCCAGAAGAGAGCATTGGATGCCCTGGAGCTGAAGTTGACAAGCAATTGTAAGTCATCCAACATGAGTGCTGGGGAACTGAACTCGGGTTCTCTGCAAGAGCAGTACATGCTCTTAACCACTGAGCCAGTTCTCTGGACCTTATATCTTCAATTTGTGAGTAGCTAAGCATATATACAGAAAGTTAACTGTTAAATATTAATTATTTTCGACTGTTCCCATGCCTATTCCCTATAACATGTAAGGACAAAATAATTTGGAAAACAAACACCCCAAAACAAAAATGATCTCAGTATGAGATTGACCAAATTAGTCCTTTACCTTCCCATTTGCAGAAAATTTCTGGAATCAGAAATAAATGAGAAAGATAATAGAGAATATGCCTCTCTGTGTTCAGAATGACCATCTATGAAAACAAGTGCAGAAATACTGAATGAGCAAGCCCATCCAAACCATGCACAACTCGAGGAAGTCCTCGGAAGAGACTCAAAGGAGATGGTTTGTGAAGGTTCTGAAAGTGTTTGTCCTGAAGAAGAGTCACTACTGATGGCTATCGAGGAAGCACAGAAGTAACTGTAAAAGTAATACGTTTCAATGCACTAGAAAAGATTCTTGCAGACCTGTCTCTGAAGTATTGCCAATATTCTCCAAACAAAACCCAACCTTGAACACGTCCTTGCACCTCCTTTATGCCCTCAGTCCCAGAAAGAGACTTGATAATCATCTCCTAAGGTTTAAGTAGGAAAAAAACAAACATAAAAATAGTAAACCAGAAAATGCACATGCTTTTGACGCACATGAAGGAAGTGTTTATAACAATACAGAGAGGTAATAATAACAACACTGTGGGAGTAATTACAATGGACATGAAGGACCCAACATGTTTGATAAACAAATGATGGCATAAACTAAAAAGATAACTAATTGGAAATGAGGTATGAGGCATCTGTCAAACTCTAGGAAATCAAAAAGTCCGTGGTTTGCATACCTTAAAGAAATGAATTATGAGGCCAAAATAAAAGAGACATCAGGGGCTAGAGAGAGATGGCGTGTCTCTTAAGAACACTCACCACTCTCTCCAATTCAGGAGTTCAATTCCAGCAGCCACATAACTCTAGCTCCAGGGGATCTGACGCCCTCTTCTGACTTGTGTGTGAGTTCTGCGCGCGCGCGCGCACACACACACACACACACACACACACACACACACACACCACAAAATTAATCTTTTTAAAAAAGATACTATATTTCTACTGCCAAAGACTCCTAAGACCAAACCAGTACAAGACTTGTACATGTTACTTGTAGTGCTAAAAAGCCTAAATCCTAAGTTCCAGCTAAAAGATGTCAGTTCTCCTGTTCACTGTAGCATGCTACCAAATGCTTGTCTTCATGAAGAAAGACAGCAAGATGAGGCAAGTTTTCAAGGACACATGCATTTTCCCACGTGATCTCTGGCCTTGGAGAAGTTTCATTCCCACATAAGAAATTGGTTTTTTTTTTCCCCTTTCATTCTTGTTCTGAACCGCCAACAGAAAATGCACATATATGGGCCAGTGGATTGGCAGAGTGGGTAAATGCCACCCAGACCTGACAACCTGAACTCAATTTCCCAAATGCACAAAAAGCAGAGTATAGTGCCGCACACATGTAATGCCAGCACTGTCATGGTGAGAAGGGTGCTGGTTACAATGGCATGTCCGAGAGGCCCCGGAACCAGCTAGCCTGGTATACACAGAAGCAGAATACACAGTGGCATGTCCAAGGGGCTCCGGAACCAGCTAAATTGTGTCCAGATATGAATTATTCCCATTTTCCAAACAATAGGAGTTCAGGAAGATATTCTCAGAATCTTTTTTTTCTTAATCAAATTTAGTTTCCTGTCTGTCTTCCGAGTGACATATGTCCTAGGTCTTTAATTGCTGTGAGCCACAAGCATTATACAGTGAAAGTACAGCTGACAGATCAACAGACTAACTCACAGGAGTATAACCTAGTGAGGAACCCGATGGCAGAGCTTCGGGAATACCTGTCTTTTCAACAGTCAGTCATTTCTGTAAAACCTTGTGAAACCATAACGCCCCTCTTTTTTTGTAGTGGGATTCATCCAGAAATATTCCAGCAGTGTATAAATCATTGATTGAGCATAACGTTTTTCTGTACTGGCAGCTGAATGGCCTTCTCCCACACTGTGAGGCCCTGGTGTGAAAGCATTCACTCCGTCAAACCTTTGTTCTCATAGTCAAATCTACCTAAAACTAGTCCCTCACAATTATCCTTTGTGGTAGGACATCCGACAAGGAGAGGAGTCTTGCAAATAGACCACATTCAAAACCTCAAAAGACAGGCATTGAGACAGTATGTCTGCCCTTACTAATGAACAGGTCTGGGCGGCCCTGAATTCTCTAACAGCCGACTCAGAGTGTGTAACCTACTGGCCTTTGCTCTACCCTAACAAGCTACTAATAATCTGTATTTACCTCCACCTCAGTTTCATTAACCAAGATCTTAGTCTAGAAAATTCACTGTTTGTATCTTTGCCCCTAGAAATACAGGGGGGAAAGCTTAGATGACTAAACCAGCCCCAGAGAAAGAAACTCCTTCTCACCTGGGCACCAGCAGATATAGCACCCCTACAGCACCCTGCTGCTTAGCCTGGGAGGGGGACGCACCATCTGCTTTCCTCCTGCAGCCAATGCTGGTTGCCATGGTTATCGCAATGCTGTCTTCCCAGCCACCACAAAAAGAAGCAGAAGGGCTCAGAGAGTGCAACAGCACTGCTGCATTTTTCTTCACTTTTTCTCTACATTTATCAATTACAAACTTCTGAATTAACTAAACACACAAATGTAGTTAACACACAATCCCCTGACCTTGTTTTTAATACACATGTTAATTAATAATAATAATAAATCACTATTATTAATATACAGTATAATTATATATTCTATTTGTTGAATTGTGCTCAGATATAAATTATGCCCATTGTTCAGACAATAGAAGTTCAGGAAAATATTCTCAGAATATTTTTTCCTTAATTACCTTCAGCTTCCTGTCTGTCTTCCAAGTGGCATATGTCCTAGGTTTTCAATGTGGCCTTGTGTGACATGAACTTTTAAAACACAGTTGCAAAAGTGATCACAAGCTTCAGATGTTTCTTTTTCTCTGCAGGATCCAGCATAAATTAGCTAAGGGGGAGAAGTGATAAATGTACCAAGATTTGACAAATATCCCTGTGCAAACCTTCCTTTGCTTTGATATGCTCAAGTTCATCTTTTCCAGTCTAACTATTGAACTTTAAATTCCCCATATAACCACTTTAAAAGTTTTTTAAAGTATCTATATGCCTATACCATTCTTTTGATCTTTCAGAATGCTTTTATTGACATGTTTTACTGGGCAAGTATAAGGCATGTTCACAGGCTCTGAAGGGAAGCAGTTCATTCTCTCAGCAGCGACTACAGTCTGCACTGGATACCACAGTCTGCCCCTGTGCACTTGAGCGTGTACCACTCACAACTGTTAGGGCATGCAGACATATTCCGGGACCACCGTGGAGAATGTCTCAGAATAAGGAATGAGCTGCTACAGACAAAGTCACTAGATACCACAACTCACACGGACACGAGCAGAAGGCGACCAAACCTGTTACTGCAACAGAGAACATGCTGGCAAACATGTTTTTGTTTCTTCAGGTTTGAGAGAAATATATCCAGGGTTCATGTTTCTATGTTTGCCACTGCCTATAAGTCACTAAATATACCTAGTTTTGAATAATTTCTAATGTTTCTAAATTTAGAATAATTTCGCCGGGCAGTGGTACCACACGCCTTTAATCCCAGCACTCGGGAGGCAGAGGCAGGCGGATCTCCGTGAGTTCGAGACCAGCCTGGTCTACAAGAGCTAGTTCCAGGACAGGCTCCAAAGCCACAGAGAAACCCTGTCTTGAAAAAAACCAAAAAAAAAAAAAATTTAGAATAATTTCTAAATTTAGTTTGATGTCAGGTCACAATACAAGATTGCACACAATACTTTACACAAAAGTTAAACACAGACAATTTAGTAACACCAACGCTCAGGACTGTATATTTGGTATATTTCCTTTTGGTGATAGTGTAAGGACGGGGAACTATGTGGCTGGTTCTACACGGTGCTCGTGTGCTCAGCTCTAGCTATCTGGACACTTCAGCACTGCTGGATAACTAAAGAGACCAGCACAGAGACCTCAGTGTGAGCCTCAGGTGTGGGCTGCTGTGAACAGATAGCCTGCTTCCAGGGTAGAAAAGTCTTAGTTCAAGCTAATTTAAAATGCATTTTATAATTGGTTTCCAGAATGTGGATCAATTGGATCATGAGCACTTTAAAAATTTAAGAAGGGCTGATTGGTGGTGGTGCACACCTTTAATCCCAGCACTTGGGAGGCAGAGACAGGCAGATCTCTGTGAGTTTGAGACCAGCCTGGTCTATAGAGCAAATTCCAGGACAGGCAGGGCTGTTACACAGAGAAACCCTGTCTTGAAAAACCAAAATATAAAAGTTTATGAAGGAGACCGTACAGTTCCATGGAAGAACCGAAGAGGCTAAGAATCCTTACAACTGGAGTGCTGCTTTGGGGGGCTCAACAGCTCTCTCCCCAGGAAGCTCTCATCCCAGAGCCCGGCAGCAGCCCCAACAGTGTAGGAATGTGGGGACAAGCATTGCAGAGGCCCACACGGCTGCCACTGCTAGGGACTTGATATGGACGGCACTCAAGACTGCGCTGGTTAGCTCTGTGGTACACAGTGTCAGAGTTTGCACATCTGTGTCTACACTGGCAACAGGACATTGCTGTCAGGCATCACACAAGTGAACGAAGCTTTAGTGAGGCAACAGGAAGGCAGTTCCCGCCGTCTGCTGGGCTGGGTTGGCAAGGGTGCCGCAGGTGGGGCGAGTGTGCTGCCCTTTAAGCCACTGCTTAAAGCACCCCTTGTGAAACTTGTGCCCACATTTTAGCACACGCGTGTTTTTTGACTTGAACATCTCGTGGCATAGCTCACAGGAACTGGCACCTGGTGCAGGGCTCACAGGGATATCTTCTCTTTTCTGGCCTATGGTTTGGATGATGATACCACAACGGCCAAGGCTGCACTCTGGGAGGACTTAGCCACAGAGGCAGCAGCATGAGCCTCAGACATCTTCTTGTCTTTTCCTGGATCTGGCTGTTTCTTTTTCTGTTCCTCTAGAATGTGTTCTGTTGCTCTTTCAACAGTCTCCTCAATACTTAATCCACAGAGTGAGTTCTTGTTTTTGTTTCAAACTTTTTTAACAAAACCAGCAAGCTCAGTGCTGGCATAGCATGGGAATACCACTGACAAATGTTCAATAACACTGTTGAAAGGCTTCTTTGGAGACTGGCTTGAGCGAGTAGCCAGTCCAGGTGGCTTCTCCTCAGCCTCAGGGCTTTGTTCTGATGGAGACTGAGCAACATCAGGCTGATGGGTGGGTGATCCTAGTACCAGTTCAGGAACCTCCTCTGGGCAGCCACTAGGAGGGGCCACAAGAAAGTCCTTGTGGACCGCTCCAGTCATGTCTGCAGAAGTCACGAGCCCTTGATCCTCATGCCCTGAAGACTCAGAGGGTAACTGAGGATGAATCATTGTACAGGCAGGAAAGGAAAGCCCAGAAGTCTGCACTTTGGAAAGTTCACTGAGCCAAGAGCCATTTTTAATGGCCTTAATTTGATCTTGAAACTGTGACTTTGTGTTCTCCATTTCTTCTCTTCCGTTTGAAAGGAACAACTCCCAGGAGTATGTATTGCACTCCATCTCGGGACAATGCAGAATCATGGCTCATCAGCTTGGAGTTCTTAAGATAGGCTTCTGCTTGTGCCACCACACTCTGTAATTTACACATTTCTCACTCCTTCCACTTTTCAAGGACAGACACCTCCACAGTCGCTGCTCTCTGATGACTCTCTTCATAAAGCTCTCTCCCCTTCCTGACACACTCTTCCACTGCTGTCTTCTCCTCTGTGGTCCAGATGTGACCCACATTCCTTATCTAATCCATCAGTTTTCTGGGCAGGCGTTTCGCTGATGTTTACAAGGCTTTTAACATTTTTCTTCAGGGCCTTCAATCTTTCCTGGATTTCTTTTCCCTCTTGTTGCCATTTTTTTTAATTTCTCTGTCCAGATCTTGGAAGAACCAAGAGCTAATTCTGTCTTCTGAGATCTTGTTTTCTTTAGCATTCCTTTTCAGCTTTTCTTCCAGATCTCTGATCTCTCCTGAGCTCTTGGGTTTTATCTGCTCATAGCGCGCTGCCCTCAGCTGGTCTCTTAACAGGTGGTACTCCTTTCAATCTGGGAACACCCCCCCCCGCTGTGTCTCAAAAGATCCATGCGGCTCAGTATTGACTCCCTGATGTATTATACTCCTAGACACCTGTACAGCAGCCACTGATGCGGGTGGAGTTCTGCTACCCCACAGGTACTTTCTAGAGAAGTTTCACACTGGCCATCGGAGCTCCCTCCATGCTTGCTGTGTCTGTCAGGCTCTCTCAGCTGTAGCAGCATCAGCCGAGCTGCTCTGGGACTTCACAAATATTCCCAAAGGCTCCTCAATGATCCGGGTTTCAGAGGCAATCTGGTTACCAGAGTCATTCTCAACATACAAATTACAACTCTCGAAATATGCAGTGGCATTTTTATCTGCTCTGTCACTGGCTACAAAAGATGGCACCCGGGCATGGATCTCTGTATGGGATATCAGAAGAAATGCTGGCCAAAGGCGTGTAGATGCTGGTGAACGGCGACAGGCTTGGTTCCATGTTTATGTATGCTGGCCTCGACTGGCTGATGTCAAACGCTTGGAAAGGAAGGTATGTGCAGAGCTCTGTGACCACGTGTGACTGAGCCCTGTATGTTGGCTTGGCATCTTCAGGAGCTGGTGTGGGGGAAGGAGAGGAAGCTGGTCTGTGGTGCGCATCCTCACAGAGTGGGGTGGGAGAATCAGAAGAGACCACTTCCAGTCTGCTGTCCTCAGAGGCTGAACCAGAAGGGCTATCAGAATCCAATGGGGGCTTCAGATCCTCTGGAGCTGGTCTCGGGGACTCAGCGCTCGTCATGTCTTCACACACTGCTGTGCTCTTTACATCTGGTTTAAACTCCCTGGCAGTTGGGTTCAGCGGTAGGTTAACTCGTAAATATTCTCCTATTTTGAAATTTTTTCAACTTTAGCTTTAATGTTTTTATTCTTCCTTTTTTTCCTTGAGTCTTGAGACAACTTTCCTCAGTGCACTGAAGTTGTCTATCACAACAAAACAAGGACACCCCAGGAGGAAAGACTTCAACCCTCCTGTTTTGTCTAGCATCTGCCGAGTTTCCTTGGGAAAAACTCATGCTCTTCAGAGAACACCTTGTCATTCATGTTCAAGGGACCATGCTCTTCCAACAACTGAGAGAAGTAATCATACAGAGTCAAACATTTCTGTTTGGGGTTAACGTCCCACAGCTTCTCATTGCGGACTGCATACTCGCTACTGTGCTGGTCATAAAGAGCTTCAAATACTTTCACACCTTGCTTGAGGTGTCAGGTACTTCAAATGGGCCTGCAGATCTGAATCGCGCCTGTTACTGATGTTGTCCCAGATCCCATTAACATTGGCTTTGAATCTTTTGGCTTCTTTTTCTTGCCTTTGTTTTTTACCTTGATACAACCAAACGGCATTTCATCACCGTCTTGTTTCCGTAATACGGCACGTCAGCTATCCATTATATCAAATACCTCATCTAGTGCACTGTGCAAGGCGGGGAGCCTGTCTCCATGCTCTTCCAGCAGCCATATCAAACAGCGGGCTTCCTTCACAGACTCAGGCTCGCAGACGTAATCCAGCTGCTTTCCTTCTATAGAGCCCAGTGTATGGCTGTATTTCTCATTCCAGAGGAGAGTCATGACGCTAAAACCAAGTTCCGGCCAGGCGGTGGTGGCACACGCCTTTAATCCCAGCACTCGGGAGGCAGAGGCAGGCGGATCTCTGTGAGTTCGAGACCAGCCTGGGCTACAAGAGCTAGTTCTGGGATAGGCTCCAAAGCTACAGAGAAACCCTGTCTTAAAAAAAAAAACAAAAACAAAAAACCAAGTTCCGTATCAGGTAAAGAACGGTCCTGTGGTGTCTTAGCCAAAGCTATAAAGTCTCTGGAACCAGAGAGCCAACTTGGGGTCTCCTTCTTTCAGCTCACTCAAAACATGCAGAAATATTCATGTATTTACTCTGTTCTTTTCTTGAATCAAGGGACTGATAATATAGTCTACTGCTTCACGGAGGAAATTTTTGCTAGAAAAAAAACATGTTGTGTAGTCGTCTGTGCTCAGAACCTTCCAAGAAAGCAGATCTTTGAGAAGTGTGGAAGTATTCAATATACCAGACTTAATCTTGTCGGCATTCAGCTTGATGCAGTGAAGGATTCTGTCATCAAGAAACTGACAACTTTTAACAGTAGCCACAGTTCCTTCTGGCTCTTCGTTTTGGGTGGGTTGCTTTTTCTTAAGTCTTCTTCCATTCTTTCTGGTGCTAACTTTTTGGCCTCTTGTTTTTGGATCTTTATCTTCATTTTTTTTTTTGCCTTCTTTCAGTCTTAACTTCTCTAGGCTAGAACATTTCTGTTTCAGAATAGGTCTTGGGAACCTTTTCTTTTATGATCTTGTGTTCAAATTCACATTTAACTTGACCACTACTGCTAAAGGTGATAATCTTAGAAATGATTCCCTCACAGTCAGGTGTGAGACAAATTCCTTGTAGAAAATCCTTGTCAATTGTGTCATTAAAAGTTGTTTTTAACTTTTTCCAGCAGTTCATGTGAAATTCTACCTTACAGTATTGGCGATAGCTGATTCGTATAAAACCCTTAAAGTCCAGATCAGTGAGGTAAATCTGAATTTTGGAATATCTATGGCACTTCTGATAGCAGCAAACAGCACCAGGCACTGGGGGAAACTTGCATTCTTCAACAAACTTCTCCAACATCGTCTTGATTTTTTCTGGCTTAGATTCTTCAATAATCACACTACTTGTGGGCCAAGTTAGAAATCCAGGGAGACAATAAACCACAGTCTTTGCTTTTTCAAAGTGATTAAGAGCCTCAAAAAATCCAGTGTGGCATTCGCTTTCTGCAGCCTGCAGATCCAGACGCAGAACTCTCGGCTCCTTCTGCAGCACCATGTCTGGCTGCATGCCACCATGCTTCCTGTTTTCCTTCAGATACACTTTTCCTATTCCACAGCAGGTCAAGCAGTCAAGTTCCTCGTTGGGGTAGTGCTTGATGATCCTTTGAACTGGTGTTCCGCTTCGGACAGCTCCTCAGGCCATCCTAGTCCAAGGAGAGAAATAGCAAGTCCATAGACTACTAGTACAGAATTAATCATGGCCAGGTTCAATTGCCTGATTGTCTGAGGATCTAAACCATTTCACAACTTTGTAAAGGCCTGTGCTGCACTGCAGCAAGGCTGCTCCAACAAGGCTGTGTACCCATCCTGAATTAAGCTTCCCAATATTTTCATGATGTTAGCAAAATTCTGGTGTACGGTTCTGGAAGATTTTGAAAACTGTTTCTCCAAAATGTTTTTCAAATTTACTGGTAAAGTCACTTGTGAATTAGAACTGGGCTTTTCTGATTCATTGTTTTCTGGTTTTTGTTTTCCTTTATGTTTTGGAGGCTGACTTGGTGGTGGCAGAAATTCAGGTTGACAGTCACAATTGTCTGTCTCCCTTCAAAGCCTCATCTGCCACCTTTTGATTCTGATCGCCACCATTTGCCATTCTGTACTTAGTTTTTCTGAAAGCTCTCTCTGTTTCCACAAAGTTAAGCGATGGTCTAAAAGCAGGTGCTGATGACTTTCTAGGTATGTAAGCCCTGCTTTCATAAAAAGCTGTAAGAGGATTCTTATTTGGTGTCCAACCATCTGAGAATTGGTACGGTCCTCCATTAATCCGAAAAATCCATTTTCAAAAGTTTTCAAGGGAATTCGACTTTGGCCAGGTGTTCTTCAAAACAATGACCCTCTTTCCATCACTAAGTGTGTTTCTAAACTGTCCTATACAAAGAAAACAGAGAGCTCAGTTACCATAAAGAAGATGGTTTTCAGGTCCGGGCCTGCAGCCCGCAGCCTGCAAGCCTCCTTGTCAACCCAACCCATGCAGCAAGTGGCCAGCAGCTGCCCATCATTTTTTTCAACAAGTATCTGTATGCCTACATCATTTTTTTCAACAATAATTCTAAAATATTTTTGTTTTAATCATCTCTGTGTCACATCGTTTGATAATTTGTGGAATGTATATGAGGTTTTTGCATAAATAAAATATGCCATCAGCAAATTTGATATTGAACTCCGACATAGACTGCTAGGTTATAAGATACACCGGGTTCTAAAATCCAACAAAAATCTAAGATATTATTTGCTATAAACATAAAAGTAGACAAGGCTTCCCATCTGCCAAGCGGCATTAAATTAATTTGCAAATCTCACACTTCCTAAACTTACCTGATTAATTCAATGAAGGTACAAAGTAACTTGTCTACAGTCTACACCAGCATTATGGAATTGTAACACTTGTTTTGTTACATAACCCACTGGGTACCACCTCCTAGCTTTGAATGAATCCTTCAGGCTTTGTAAGTAGCTGATAGTGCTGGAGCCGGCATGTCCCATGTGTGACAGTCATGGTTAAGGAGGAGAAGTCAGAAGGCATCTCCAGAATCCATTCCTGGAGCTCAGCAATGGCTCCCCTCTGCTGTGCGCAGTGGCACACTTGGTTCATGTATTTCAAAGGTCACCTTCGCTGTTTTGCTGCCCCAGAATCCCAATGGTCAGTTGCCACAGGGGAAGGATTGATGCAGTACAAATGGAGAGAGAGTATGGTTCCTTCTGCTCCCGAAACCCCACAAACACATTCTCTAAATCTGGCTGTTAATGTAAACTCCAGGTCATAAAGACAGGAGTGGACACATTTTGTCCTTTTCTTTTTATATCTTCCCATTATACAGAGAACCACAATGGTAGGTAGAAAGAGTAGACAAAAGTAAAGCAGAAAGCTGAACAGGTCCCCTTTTGAGATTTCAGAAACCTCTAGGACTTTTACCCAAGCAGAAAGGAGGCAGAGGTTACAGGATGTCAGTGACCACAGTGAATAAATTAAACTGAGGTACATTGGCTTTACACAGACTAAAATCAAGTCAGCAAAACTAACAGACGAGCTATGAAAATGAATGAAAGGGACAAAATCTAAAATAAAAAATAGCTTCTTGGTCTGGAGAGATGGCTCTGTGGTTAAGAGCACTGGCTGCTCTTGCTAAGGTCCTGAGTTCAATTACCAGCAACCACATGGTGGCTCACAACCATCCAAAATGAGATCTGGTGCCCTCTTCTGGCCTGTAAGCATACAGAACACTGTATATATAATAAATCTTTTTAAAAAAAATAGCTTCTTAAATTTTCTAAAAGAACGAGGAAATAAAACCCGAATATCTGTACCACACACGAACTCTTTTGAGTGTGCCAGTGTTGGCGCGGGATCTGCTCCTCTTCCTGGCGTGGTGAGGTTGTAAACTCACTGCATGTTGCTGGCCAGGCTCTTGCAGCTGACGACATGAGTAATAGACATGGTACTGATGATACTGAACCCGCTCCTGGCTATGGCATTGCTGATGCTATTGATTCTGATAATGATGCCAATCATTTCTTCCTCCATATTAGTGATGACGACAAGGGTGGTAGCCCAGATTCTCCTGGGGAAGCCTGGGGAAACTGATATAAGAAGATGTGGGGGAAAAAACAGCTAGATGGTGGTAATAGTTGAAAATCAATGATTATCTTGTCCCAGAAAACTAATTCTCTTTGGGGCTTGATAAAATAAAAAGGTAGACTATTGAATCTACTTTTAAAAAGTAACTGCTAGCCAGGTGATGGCAGTGCACACCTTTAATCCCAGCACTTGGGAGGCAGAGGCAGGTGGATCTCTGTGAGTTCAAGGCCAGTCTGGTCTACAAGAGCTAGTTCCAGGACAGCTAGGGCTGTTACACAGAGAAACCCTATCTCAAAGAAAACAAAAAAACAAAAAAAAAACTACTATGTTTTACATTGCACTGGACTTTTGTATATTGTATACACATTTTGTATATGGATACAAATTTGTGATTAATTTTGATAAAACATACTGTACATATATTTCTACTCTTGTTCAAAGTATTTTACCTATATAGCTCATTTAACAATGTAATGTAAATTTCTAGTCCTTGAAAACTATTACCAACTGTTTAGGATAATAAGGAAATACAGGTTAGTAATTAGTCACCTATTATAACCAAACTTGTAGTCACATTAGGTATGTGTTCAAGGTCAAACAAATGTATATTTTAGATAGACAGGTCATCTTCAAACACTTCACAGATCTACATAATATGGCATTTAAGATGTTTCAATAACCTAGGTTCTTCTTTTTATGACAGTGAGACATGTCTGCTCCTGGCAGCACCAATCTACTTCAGAGAAGACAATGGGCATCAAAGAAACTCCACAAGGAATCTAATTTCTTTGTGGCTATTGTAAGCCACTGGACAAGAAAATGTCCTTGCCTTGACTGCTGATAGTATGCTGTCCTAATTAGACAAGCAGGACACAAAATATCCTGCCTCACAGAAGTCTGTCAGATATGCTAAGCCTGTAGGCCAGAGATGGATGCCCCAACATTGCAGAGGAACTTTGGGTAACTATCCAGGCAGTGAGCTGTTTCTGTCATTTCTCACATTTTTTTGAAAGTTGCTTGCTTGGACTTCCTGCTTACTCAGTTAATATTATTTCCTTCTTGGGTCTCTGAGGGAGTTGAAGACTAGATAGTTATAGTTATAGTCTTCCTTGTTTATGAGACTCAGAAAAGAAATTCACTAAAGAAATGTAAAGTTTACAAGGTTGAGAGATATCAAAAGATAGTTTGGGTGGTAATGCAAGTTATAGAAAGTAAATTGGGAACAAAATTTTGGAAATTAATTTGTCTAAACTTTTATCAAAGAAATGGATGTACTGCTCCAAAATAGGAGAATGCTGGACAGAGCTGCTGAGGCTAGATAGCTACTAGTTGGCTGGTGACGGGGACCAGGGAATAAGAGGAGGAAGCCTTAGACTTTGTCCATCTCTCCCTCTCCTCCCCCCATTCTCTTCTCTCTCTGCTGCCTATAATTCTGTTTCTTTTGGCAGCAACTCGGAGCTCTGGGGCCTTGAAAGTGGGAGGAAGTCCTGGCAGCCTGAGTCTGCTAGCAGAAAGGAAGTAGGGAGTTTAAGCCACTCAATGCGGGCAGCTGTCTCTGTGTTTTCCCTGGCCAGTCACATGAGGTCCTTTCTGCTGCCCATTCCCATGAGGCTTCCACTTCCAAAGCATCATTCCTGCCTCAACCTTGGCAGTAAAGAGCAGTGGAGAGCCTGCGCCTGCCGTTCCCTTAGACCTGAAAAGCTAAAGGCCTGAGAGGGGCAGGACAACCTAAGCAACCTGTCTGCCTCAAGCCCTCAGCATCCAATGCACCGGAATCCTGCTCAGCAAGGGAGAACATATGCAGAGGGTCATCCCCCAATTCCAACAAAAGCAAGGGTTGCTGCTCTTCCAGTCATACTAGTCCAAGGACTACCTTTCCAGAAGCCCCCATGGGGCATGGCCTAGCCCACTGCTTCTTTCTCAAAGAGCCCAGTATGGCTGTCTCCTGCACAGGGAAGGAAGATCAGAGTCAGAACTAGAGGAGGTATTTGAGGATGGTATCTGGGGCCAAGGGAGCAGGGATTGGCTCACAGAGCTCCTGATACATACCTAGACATTTGTGTAATGAGCACACGACCCTGGTTCTCGCTACCACCACTGCTAACCAGAAAGGAAGGAAGTCACACTCAGAGGCCACCCTTGAAGAATGGCAAAGTGGAGATAGAAGGACTTCAATGAGCAACGTGCTCTGGTCCCCACCCTTCAGGCCCATCTTCCTTCTAGAGGAATGTTCCACAACCATGCCAGGTGAGGAAGTGAGGGCCTCAGTGTGACAATCTTCCTGAGAATAGACCCTTTCCATCATGACCCCTGTGATATCCTCAGCCCACTGAGATGCTTGGCCACTTTCTAGAATTGGTAGCCCTTCTCAGTCTTGATGTCCTACCATGGGTTGATGTTGACATGGAAACCAAAAGGGTACTGCACTTAATGGGACAACTATTTCCAAGTCTGGGACTGCCAACTCAGAACAGGGACACCTGTCCACACATGGAGTGTGTTACAAGGAACGAGGCCCTTTTTTGTCCCGGCCACCCAGCTAGCTTACACCCAAAATAACCACACAAAAACTGTATTAATTAAAATACTGCTTGGCCATTAGCTCTAACTTCTTATTGGCTAACTCTTACATATTAATTTAACCCATCTCCATTAACCTGTGTATTGCCACATAGCAGTGGCTTACCAGAGATTCTAACTGGTGTCCATCTCTGGCGGAGGATCCATGGCTTCTCTGACTCTGCCCTTCTTCCTCCCAGCATTCAGTCAGTTCTGTTTTCTCCACCTACCTAAGTTCCGCCCTATCAACTAGGCCAAGGCAGTTTCTTTATTTATTAACCAATGAAAGCAACATACAAACAGAAGGAACTCCAACACCAGGAGTGGGGTACACAGCCTAATCTCAGAGCCACAGAGAGCCAGATTTGAAAGAACCATGGTCATCTTTTCTGTCTCTAGTTTCCTGCAGACTCCTGCTTTTCTCTGAAGTAGCAGACACTGAGTGGTTATAAGAATGTCCACAAACCAAGAAAATGAAGCCATGGTTTGGACTCAGAAAAGGTTGTTCCAGCATCCAGGTCTGATGGGTGATGGCAGCTGGCCAAGAGGAGGTGCCAGAGAGAGGTGCTCTGAAGGGAAAGTGTGAGCCTCTGCAAAGGCAGACCTCTATCCCCAAGCAAAGCTTCTCTCTGCCTAAGGTTCCTCCTACCCTTGTTTCTCTGGTCCATTCATTCACATTATACAGCCCAGACTGGGATCAATTTAATTCCAGGCACTTAGTGTCCACTGCAGGCCTGGCAACAAGCCAGAAATACTAATACAATGAATAAGATCAATACAATAATAATCACCAGACCCTGCTACCTCCTTCAGTATTAGTATATCTCAGTGACCTCAGTTTTCCTACCTATGAAATGGGATCATTATGGGAAGGCTCTGGGAAAGAGCTCCCAAACTGACATGGGGACCTTTCTTCTTTTCTTTTGGTTCACAGTCTACCTCTTCCCTTTACAGGATAAAAGCCAGAGGACTGATACAGTGGGCGCCAGCAACCTTCTAGCTCCCCGGTTATCTCCTCCTTTCCTTGGTGCCTATGCTTGTCGGCAAATAACTTTTACTGAATCACTGGAAAGGAAACCTCAGCAGACTTGATGTTACTTTTGAAATGGAGGCCACAGTAAGACAAGGACATAGGGCTGGAGAGAGGGCTCAGAGCTTGAGTCCTTGCTACTCTTATAGAGGACCCACTTGGCAGCTCATAACTGGCTGTAATTCCAGGTCCAGTGGTTCCAGCATCTTCTTCTGGCCTCCATAGACAATAGGCACCCACATGTTGCACATACATATGTGTAGGCTAAATGCTCATACACATAAAATAAAAATAAATCTTTTTAATTCCAATATATCACAATAACATTACTGTAACATTAAATAAAACAAATCACCAGGTATGAAGGCACATTGCCTTTAACTCCAGCAATGGGCAGGCAGAGGCTGCAGATCTTTGTGAGTTCTGAGTCAGTCAGGGCCAGACAGTGAGACTCACCTCAAAAAAAGTGGAGGGGTTCTGTAATCTTTGAAGTGTTTGAAGATGACCTGTCTATCTAAAATAGATCTTTGTTTGATCTTGAAAACATACCTAATGTGACTACAAGTTCAATTATACTAGGTGATTAACTACTGACCTGTATTTCCTTATTATCCTAAATGGTTGGTAATAATAATTTTCAAGGACTAGAAATTTGCATTACATTGTTAAATGAGTTATATAGGTACAATACTTTGAACAAAATTAGAAAAGTATGTACAGTATGTCTTAACAAAATTAATCTCAAATTTGTATCAATATACAAATTTGTATACAATATACTGCCTCCAGGAATCTCAGAATGAGATTGTGTGTCGAGAGTTGTTCTCTCCTGTTTTATAATCCTCTCTAGGGCTGGGATTAAAGTCATGCACCATCATGATTAAAGGCATGTACCATCCGGTTTCTATGGCAACTAGTGTGGCTACTGGGATCAAAGGTGTGTGTTACCATTACCTGGTCTGTAAGGCTGATCAGTAGGGCTGTTTTACTCCCAGATCTTCAGGCAAGCTTTATTTATTAAAATACAATTGAAATGCCACTGCAGAGTGGGGAGAAAGAAACCTGTGCCCATAATTGTGCATGCCTTTAATCCCAGCACTTGGGAGGCAGAGGCAGGTGGATCCAGCCTGGTCTAGGTAGTGAGTTTCCAAGCCAGCCAGAGCTACAAAGTGAGACCTTGTCTGAAACAAACAAAAACTATTCGATATTCAGGACAGGTCAGGGAACAATCTGAACCCATGCCCAGTGTGAAGCTGATGCAGACACTAGACAGTTACACTACTATCAGGGAGGGTGAGGCAGGTGCAGTAGCTAGCTGGGGCAGGGAATGGGGTCAGAGGAGGAAGGTGACCAGCTGAGCCTCCAGAGACCCAGAACCAGTGCTGTGTGCACGGTGCCTTGTGACCATCTGTCTGAAGCTATGGCTTGAACGCCAAAATCTAATTCATAATCTCACATCCTTTTCATTGATATTTAGTTGGTTATTGTTGATGGCGCCTTGTTTTTGTTGTTGTTGTTTGAGATGTGGTCTCTTGCACCCACAGCCGGGAATGACCTTGAACTTCTTATCCACTCGCCTCCACCTCCCCATTGTTGAGATAACAGATTTGCACTACTAGTTTCCATCTGAGTAAATCTGCAGCCAAGGTTTTGGGTAGCCCAGGTTGACATCAAACTTGCTATGTTTTCGAGGATGACCTTGCCTCCACCTGCTGTGCGTTTTCACCCCCACTCGCTACCCATTATTCAAAGTTTCCACGCTGCATTTGGCTGTTTTGTCAGAGAGCCCTAAAGAGGGAAGTAGGGAACGGAGTCTGAAATTGAGAACTAGACGCCTACCTCTAGCTCGGCTTAGTGTAAATGGCCTCTGATGTGACTAGCCTAAAGACCCAGACTTCTCTCTGGTGAAAAGTTCGTAGCCGGAAGCTCCGGCTCCGCGGCGCCGGATGGCCCCGCCCCCTCGCAACGGGCCCAGCGTCCCTGCCTAGAGACAGGAGGGACCGACGACTTTGCTGTATTGGGGAGCCGGTAGGTCCGTGAGGCGGCAGGATGATTGGGTCGGGGGAAATTCAAAACGGCACACAAGTGAGTGGACACGGAGAAGGCAACCTTTGCCCACTTAAGATCACCGTTCCCTCCCTTAAGTGTGGGTCCCCTACCGAGCATTTGCGGGTTGGGGTTGAGGCAACAGGATATAGGAGAAGGCATCTTAACCAGCCTTACCGTTGTTAAGTCCTGTACTTAGCACACAGTTTGGGGTGCGGATCCCACCCCTATGAAGGGAGTGGGACACAATGCCCTCCTCCCTGTGGCCCTGCAAGGAAAGAGCCAAGATTCTGGGCCTCACAAGACACCATTCTCTCTCGTTATCTGACCATAGAGTTCTTGTGGAGATCAACTCTATTCCTTCCTTTACAAACCCCATTCAGTTATTTATTGGTTTGCACAATAATTCAGCAAGTGAATTCTGGAGATGTACTGCGTACCAAGCCAGTGACCATCCCAGGGTAAGCACCCTGTTTGTAGAGATCAATGTTACTTGAATATCAATTCGACAGGCATCAGAGAGCACAGCACCATATAATTTCTGACTATTGCCAATGGTGCAAGAAGCTGTGGACACAGAGCTAGTTTTCCTCTGCCGGACACATGAGAAGGATGAAGAAAACCCCAAGCCTGTGAGAGAGCTGACCACCTACTGTGCTGTTTGCTCAGTGTTCTCAGCAGAGGCAGAGACTCCCAAGATCCTTCAGAGGTCTCGTCCTTTGTGAGATGAGAGCTTACATAGAAGTGCCCTGGGGTGTTCAAAGCAGTAGAAGTGCAGGGTTCTTTTTGAGTCGGAATGGGTGACTCAGAAGCCCTCCTGCTCAGGTCCTCCCGGGGGCACCTATTTTGCATGCACCTCAGGCTTCTCCAGACACTTCTCTGGACCCGAGTTTCCTTGTTTGTAACTGTTGATAGTACTCGGGTAGTGGCCATTATGAGGGCCACATACTTCCCTTCCCAGCCCCACCTCCATTTATCTGTATGCATTCAACCAAATGGTTGAGCGTGTGGGTGCCTCTTGCTGGCTGTGAAACCTCGGCCAGGTCCTGCAACCTGAAAAAATGAAAGTAGTCTCAATTTCCACGTAAGTTCAAACGGGATCTTGTATGAAATGACTCTGCAACCATCCCTAGTTCTGGGCCTGCTAGGACCAAACCTTGCCACTCACTTTCTTGTTTCCCCACACAAAGAAAGGGAGGGAAAGAAGTTCCCAGGGTGACCAGCATTGGAGACCTCACTGTGAGGCACATGCTCTCTCCTGCTAGCCGCATTCATTCCCAGGTAGAGGCCACTCTCACCCACGGAGCTGTGGAAAGACCAAAGTTTGTCTGACGGTTAAAATTCCTGCACACACTGGGTTGGTATAAGATCCCCATGCTGGGACAGGACTGGAAGGGATTTGTTGTGATGGATTGGAAAGCAGAGGGAAATGGGATTCTGAGTCTACAGTCCACCTCCCATCTCCCTTTCTTGGGCTATGTCTTGATGAATTCCCTCCACTATCAACAGTGCACTCCCCTTCTGCAGCCTCCTCAGAGAAAAACAGCTTACAGAGCAGGGACAGTAAGACTCAGTCAGACTCCTGAGCTCCTGGCACACTGAAGTTTCCCGGACCGTCATGTGTGTGCTAATCCCCATGACCCAGTAAAGCAGGCCAGGCATGCTGAGTATGCTGGATAGAGACACCAAGGATAAAATGCTTTCCTGTGGAGATGGGACCCTGGCCTCTCCAAGACCAGCTGTTTGACAATTTTGTACAAAGATGACGTCTTTGATTTTGCAGAATGAGGAAGCTAGAGCTCAGGGAGTCTTCTTGTCCACTCTGTTGTCCTGAAAAGGACAGTGAGTGTCACACAGGTAGGCCACACTTGGTTATCATCTTTAGTATCTGCCCTAGGAGGCATCTGATCACCAGGAATGGGTTCAGGTAGAGCTTCCCATAGGGAGGCCTGTCAGGTTTATCTACTTAGAAGATGGTGAGCCATCACACTGGGTATCTGGGGCTTCTACCAGAGTCCCACCTGCCTTTATTTGTCCTTCAAATGACCTTCCAACTCACCATCTTCTGCTTACGAAGTGCTTAGCTAATGCAATTGTCTTTTGGGCTGCTGTGCAGTTTTGGTCTGTATAGTCCCATCCCGCTCCCCATGGTAGTGTAGATGAGACCCTCTGCTACCGTGTATAAGGAGATGCCAGCCAGTCCCACTGAGAATGGAAGACTCCCAAAACATCCCTGTGAGTAAAGGAGCTGAGGAAATGCAATGAGGGCTTGTCAGCTCAGCCCTCTGGTTTTTGTTAAGATGTCTTCTTTTGTGCTGGGGAGATGGCTCAGTGGGTAAAGTGCTTGTGGCACAGGCCTGAGGACCTGAGTTCAGATCCCGAGAATGCATGGAAAAGCCAGGTGTGATGACACATACTTGTAAGTCCGGCACTATCAGGTAGCAGAGACAGGTGAATTCTGGGAGCTCATTGACCTGCTAGCCCAGCTGAACTGGTGTCTTCTAGGTTTCATGAGAGACCTTGTCTAAAAAATAATAATTTGGGCCAGTGGTGGTGGTGCACATCTTTAATCCCAGCACTGGGGTGGCAGAGGCAGGTGGATCTCTGTGAGTTCGAGGCCAGCCTGGTCTACAAGAGCTCGTCCCAGGACAGAGTCTAAAGTTATACAAAAGAAACCCTGTTTTGAAAACTCAATAATAATAATAATGTGGCCTATAAAATGCCTTAGCAAGTATTTGTCATTGAAACTGATGACCTGAATTCAATCCCCAGAACCTGCATGGTGGAAGGACAAAAATGACTCCCAAAAGCTGTCCTCTGACCTCCACACATAGGCTGTGGCACGACACACACACACACACACACACACACACACACACACACACACACTAAGTACATGTACAAAAATGTGGAAATGGGGCTGGAGAGATGGCTCAGAGGTTAAAAGCATTGCCTGCTCTTCCAAAGGTCCTGAGTTCAATTCCCAGCAACCACATGGTGGCTCACAACCATCTGTAATGGGGTCTGGTGCCCTCTTCTGGCCTGCAGGCATACACACAGACAGAATATTGTATACATAATAAATAAATATTTTTTAAAAAAATGTCTGCTTTAAAAAAAATGTGGAAATGTCTTGAGGAATATAGCTGAATTAAGCCCCTGTCCTCTACATGTGCACACACAGGTGAGGACACCCAGACACATGTGCACACACATTCATGCAAGACACACATAATATTTTTCACTGATTTTTGTTAGGCCTCCTTTTATCTCTGTACCCTTACATGAAAACCTCTTCTCCCCTACACATTTATCTAACTTACTGTAACATTCTCCTGCTTAAGGATTTCCCCTGGTGATAATGATTTGAGGTAACTAAAATGTAGCTGTGGTATAGGAAGGGCTTGAATAATCACCCTGCAAACCCTTGTCCTCAAGGTGGTGGACGTGCCCATAGCCCAGAGACACCTGCTACTCCTCTGTGAAGACAGGAAGGCTTATAGGAACATCTGTGGGCCCATGAATGGTCAAATTTCTCATCATATTGGCAAGATCAATACATCTTCTGACCCCTGGAATATGGAGGAAATGAACTGGGCAAGCATGGGTGTGGGTAGGTGTGGCGGCCTTGTGCCCACATGGAGGAGGAGGAAAGTACTCCAGTAGCTCTGGGCTAGGGTACTGGGACTACTCTTGACTGTATTGAAAGCCTTGGGGGGGGCGCTGGAGAGATGGCTCAGTGGTTAAGAGCACTGACTGCTCTTCCAGAGGACCTGGGTTCAATTCCCAGCACCCACATAGCAGCTCACAATTGTCTGAAGATCCAGTTGCAGGGGATCTGACACCTTCACACCAATGCACATAAAATGAAGTTAAATAAACAATAAAAAATATTTTTAAAAAAAGAAAGCCTTTGGGGGTAAACTCACTGAGTGAATGAGCTCTGGGTCTCCCCCTTCACCTCCTACAGCAGGGAAGCCAGGCCTTGCTGGCTAAAAGAAGGGAAAAGTGGGAAGGCCAGGAGGCACAGAGCTGGAGGCATCTACAGTTTCCTTCCCTCAACCCTTGATTCTCCAGAAAGGCCATTGTCACCTGCGGGACTCTTGGCATTGTCCTCTTCTCTTACCCATGGGTAGTAGACTTGGACTTGATGTAGAGAGGCAGTCTGTCAATCCATGAATCACAGTGTTACCTGGGCCGAGACATGGGTTGTCAAAGTGTGGATGATCTTATCTTTTCATAGGCGCTCTGGCCGGGACAACTCTCTGAAGAGCAGCATGGAACAGTGTGATAGAGAGGAACCAGGAAGGAGCTCTCAGGGCTCAGGGTGCTGCCCAGTACTGGCTCATGGAAAACCAGAATGTGGCCTGGAGAAAATACTCCAAGAATCATCTCATCATTTAGAAAGAACACCTTCAATTCCTGACCCCAAACCTCCATCTTTAGCCCTCTCAGATTTAGGGCAGCCCCGGAAGTCACCTCTGACAGGCACTGATAAGAAGTACCCCCTAATGAAGCAGCGTGGCTTCTACTCTGACATCCTCAGTCCTGGAACCTTAGACCACCTTGGGGTGAGTGTGGCAGATGTCCCTTGCCAGCTTTAATTCCTTCCAGGTGGGTTCCATTCACCCATCTTTTTGTCCCGCTCAGTGTCAATCCATTGGTCCACTTAGCTACCTGACTGTACTTATGTATCTATCCATCGTCCATTTGCCCTTCCACCCACCTAGCTCATCCATTCTTCAGGTCACTGTTTGTCAGTTCATTGCTATGCTCTTCCTATGCGCCAGACCCAGGGCTGAGCACTGGAGACTTAGTAAAGATAAGACATTCACATCCCCGCTGTGATGGCCTTCGGAAGTCCCCCAGTACCAGCTCTGGTTAAGGGGTGTATGGAGGAGGCAGCATTCTGCTGAGATCTAAAAGCTAATGATTTACTTGCTGGATAAGATAGGGGCTGAAGAACAAGTCAAGCAGGGAGAAATGCAGGTTGGAAGACCCTGGGATCCTGAGAGAAGACACAGTCCGGGTAAAGAAGTGCATGTAGAATGTAAACAGAGATATCAAGAGATGATGCTGGGGCCTGGAGGGAGACAGGAAGAAAGCTAGAAGAGGGCTCCCAGAGTCCTGTAGGTTCCAAGCAGCCTTAAGGAGATTTTAGGCAGGGGAAGGACTGGAGAAGCAGTGAGGACCCACAGGTACCTAGCTCACCAGTAGTGCCAGAGTGGTCCCTGGGAAAGGAAATAGCTAGAGACAACTCCTGGCTTTGCAGTTTTGAACATATGCTGGGGTGTTCTCTGGAAGGAAACTATGCTGGACTCAAACAGGGCAGCCAAGTGCCCCAGGTGACCTCAGTCTGTCAGCCACCATAGACTTTGAACAATGTATATAAGCTCACCCCCATACTTCTGGGGTCCTGTCTGGTAGGCAGTTGGGAAACACCCAGCCTTAGAATCATTCCTGGGTCCTGACTGTCTGTGGGATGCTTACACACTCAAGGTTTTGTGCTTTGTTTCAGAATGTGTGCCGTGGCCCCTACATGTCCCAGAATTTGATTCGTAAAGCTGACCTTGACAAGTTTACCCCCAAAGGTCAGTACTGGGAGGTTTGGGCATATAGTGCTAATGGACATTCAGACTATCTCAGGCCTCGGGGAAATGGCCTCTTCCTGCAGAAGTCCTTAGCTTCCTCAAGTGTGAAATGATATTAGTGAACTGTGGAGCTTTGCAAAGACTCAGTTCACAGTAGTGCTTTGTCCTGACCCTCAGAGGAGCTGAGGGAGAGCCTGGCCTTGGGCTCCTGACAGCCATAATTCTCTCTACTGGACTAGGCTCAGTAGGGTTTCAGTTTTCCTCATCCCTCAGAATATGACTGTCGGGAAGACAAGGTCATGTTTGAACTGTATCTGAAATGGAGACTGACACAGGTAGATGCCCAAGAGATCTTTCCTAATGGAGAGAGGACTGTCTGTGGGCTTCATGGCAAGTCTCAGAGCATGCCTGGAAGCAGAGAGAAGATGGCCTTAGCAGAGTCTGGGTTATAAGAAGGGATTTGCCCCCATCGTTTTCCTTCATCAACAGATAATATACCCCTTCCATCAGACCCAGGTACCCCATGGTTCCAGGCATCCATCCCTATGTCTACCCCAAGAAAGGCTTTGCTACTTCCTACCACTGTTCAAAATAGCTCCGTCAGTCCCCAAGTCTGTGAAACTGTTAAAAATGGCCCAGAAAATATCACAACCATGGACATAATGATGTGTTCGTGCAAAGGTCTAGCTCGTTTTCAACCGTCTCACAAGCACTTAGTATTCAGGAAATGGCGATGAACCACAGGTCTCAGCCTGCAAAGGATGTGAATGGTGCCCCTGCCATCCATGGCAGAGGTGGGCCATAGGGAAGGCCAGTGGCTCAGCAGCCTACTCAAGAAGGAGAAACACCCCAACAGGCCCCAGGGTGGTGTCAGGCACTGACAAGTCTATTCAGTGATCCGAGGCCTCAGCAAAATCTCAGACACTAGCTAGGCTTCTGTGCAATTCCAAAGGATACCCCTAAAATTAACTCATGCCCCTAACTTCTTTTTCACTCCAGAGAGGAGGTAGGGGTCCCAGGAGGGGATCACAGGGTCACACAGAACATAGGGGAGAGTAGGAACATATGGCATTCTACAGCATAGTCCCATACCTGTAACATGAGGGTCCTGCTCGTTGGGGTTACTGTACCGCCCAGTACCCCACAGCCGGCAAGCCCCAAAGAAAATCACACAGAGAGTCTACATTAGGTTATTAACTGATTGGCCCATTATCTCAGGCTTCTTACTAGCTCCCATAAGTTATATTAACCCATTGTTCCCATCCATGCCAAGCACATGGCCGGTACCTTTTCTCAGCTGGGACTGGGACACATGCTGCTTCCTTGGAGATCTGCACAGGAATGCCAAGGGAGCTTCCTGCTTCCCAGACGTTCTCCTCACCCTGCCTCTACTTCCTGTCTGGTTGACCCGCCCATACTTCCTACCTGGCCAATCAGCATTTATTTAAAACATGATTGACTGAACAGACAAGTCTCCTGCACCACATACCCCCTTTCTTTACCTATATGGTTCATCTGTGTTTCAGAATACCCCTGTCCTGGCCAGCTAGGATGATAGGTCAACCTACCTATGACTCTCTTCCCACTGTCTCCCTCTCCCAGAATTAAAATGGACGCCTCTGTCTGTCATTGTCTAAATAGGGGCAGCAACCATTTGGTGGCATAAGGGTCCCATTGAGGCCACTCTTACAGTATCCAAAATGCCTCAGTCCTGGAAACAAGTCCAAAGAACATGTGGGGTTCCGACTCTGACATGTAAAGACACCATGGGTGTCTGGGATTGAGTAGCAGGAAGGAACCCTACTTTATCTTCCTGTCCAGCCATGACTGTCACTAGTGTTGCAGCTTGAGCATTGGTCCTCGGTATCAGAATAATTGGTAGCTTGAGAGGGAATGGGCAATGCTGACCTTGGACTGGCATAACAGCCCATGGTTTCTCATTTCTCCCTGACCCTGCCAAGCACCAGGCAAACCTAAGTGCTCCACATCCCAGGACATGCCACCCTGCATCCTGTCTGAGGACATGCCTTATGGGGTGGCTCAGAGTAGAGCTGTTGGTCCTGGGCTGAACCCTCAGCTGCTCATGTCTCCTCTACCCACAGTTGAATCGTTCAAGATTCCTGAGGACTTCCAGGAGCGCGTGGAGCAGCAGTTCATTGGTACCACCACGCGGCTGCTCACTCAGACGGACTTCCCACTCCAGGCCTATGAACCCAAGGTGCAGGTCCCATTCCATGTGCTGCCTGGCCAGTGCCCTCGTAAGACTGAGATTGAAAGGTATGCCGTGAGGGCTGCAGAGGGGAGCCTGTCACGGGGGGCAGCATCCGCCAGGCTCAAGGGGTGGGGTACTGCAGACCATGAGGTGACAAGCCCCACAGCAGGGCATGTGTAAGTGTGCGAACAACTCTTTTTTTTTTCTTTTTTTTTTTTTTGTAATAGGAACAAATGGCTTTCCTTGCTGTGGAATTTGGGAGGGTAGCAATTAAGTCAATGAAATGAGGCTGTCAGGGCAAGCTAGAAGAAGCAGTTGGGGCCCTGGGTCTTTACTGACGTCCCTGAAGCTACCTCATAAGATGCCATCCCATGACTCTCCCTGCTCTGGCTAGGAGGAAACAACAATACTTGCGCCTGGACATTGAGCAACTGTTGGCCAATGAGGGCATCGACCCCAACAAGCTCATGCCCAGACATCCAGACCTGCAGCACCCACAAACCATCGAACAGGGCCATGACCCACTCTTCCCCATCTATCTCCCATTGAAGGTGAGCTGCACTGCCATGATGGCTGATAGATGGTGGTCCTGAACTCCAGGGGAAGCTCAATGAGTCACATGACAAAGGGACTCCCACTTCAGCCATAGGCACTCATTTGTCACATAATGAAATAATCACAACTCACCCAGGTTTTTGTAGATCCTGGGTTGAAGCAGAAGTAGCCCCCAAACAAGTAAGTCATCATTCCCCCACTTC
The DNA here is from genome assembly GCA_028555095.1 of Dicrostonyx torquatus. Lineage (NCBI taxonomy): Eukaryota > Metazoa > Chordata > Mammalia > Rodentia > Cricetidae > Dicrostonyx > Dicrostonyx torquatus. The sequence continues at coordinate 105,431 of JAQHUG010000143.1, forward strand.
TTCCATGGAATTGTTACAGCCCATGTGCCTGCTCTGTACCCCAACCCTAGCCACAGGCATCTGGAAGCAGCCAGGATGAAATGTGTAGTAGGATCCTGACCCCCTGACTAGAGCCCCTGATAACGGGAGCTTATGAAATGGGGAGAGGAGGATGTAGGAGGGATTTGGTACCACTTTCTCAAGGCACAAACAGAGGAACTGAATCTGGGGAGGAGAAAGAGGAAGCATAGCCAGGCTCCGGCTCTAGATGTCTTCCCCTCCCTTCCTCTGTGGCCCTGTGTATCCCTTGGCTGGAAGCCCTGTGAAAAGCAGAGCTGAACCCAGATGAGTGTCACTATACCAAGGTCACCCTCTGATAGCACCGAGTCTCTGTTGTTTCTGATCAGCATGGATTGCTCAGGAAATCCCAGAGCTATCTGTCCCCTTGGGCCTGAGCTCAGTGTTTCCCCACAGGAGTCAAGAGAGCCACGTCCTCCTCTGAGACCCTGGTCACCCTCGGACTGAGCGTTGAGTGACTTGGCTAGACATATATCCAGGGCAACACCCCTCGTTCAAACACTGGGGGTCAGTGGAAGCAGCAGAGGTCTTACAGATCAGTCTAGTACTGCCTGTAGCTAGCTACTGAGGCTGCACAAGCCTCTGGCATGCTCAGTTTTGCTTGGCCACTAGGGGAACTGCTTCATTGGACAGTTGTCTGTTTTTTCCAAGGTGTTTGATAATGAAGAGTTTGATTGCCGAACTCCCAAAGAGTGGCTCAACATGGGCTTGGAGCCAGGATCTCAAAACAGGAAGCCTGTCCCTGGAAAAGCCCTTCTTCCCACCGATGACATTCTGGGCCATGGTAAGTAGGACTACCCTAGGGTTGGGAAAACTGTCTTGTCCCAGCAACCCCTTGCCAAGACACTTAGTCTGCCCCAGGACCAGGTAACCAGGAGAGCTAAAGTATCTGCTGAAGTTCCCCAGCTGGGCACAGTCCAAGAATCTGAAGATACGAGGCAGGGACGCAAAGACCAAGGACAGTGCTGTCAGTAGGACTAGGGACAAGACAACAAAGAAACAAACTTTGGGAGGTTAGGAAGATGGCTCGGTGGGCAAGAGTGTTTGTTACCCAAGCATGAGTACCAATTTCAGATCCCCAGAATTCGGGTAAAAAGCAAAGTGTGGTGGGCACACTTATTACCACAGTACTAGGGATGTGGGTAGAGACGGGGAGATCACAGGGGCTTGCTAGTGCCAGCCTGACCAAGAGATGGTAAGTTCTGGGTTCAGTGAGATATCTGCTATCAAGGGAGCAGGCAGAAAGCAACAGAGGAAGACACCTCTGTCCCTCGTGTACACACACACACACACACACACACACACACTTGGAAATGTTTAAGGGCACAGTTACAGACCTTCCATCCATCCTTCCTGAAATCACTGTTCTGCTCTCAGCAACTTCTCTTTTCCTCCTGGGTTTTTGAGACAAGGTCTCTCTGTGTAGCCTTGGATGCCCTGGAACTCACTCTATAAACCAGGCTGGTCTAAAAATCACAGATCCACTTATCTCTGTCTCCCAAGAACTGGGATTAAAGGTGTGTACCACCACCCAGTTTCTGCTTTTTCTTTTGTGTGAACAGTACACTGTCACAGAGTTGCTCAGAGAGGCATGCATACACAGTTTGTCACATACTTCCATGGCCACATTCACTATGTCACACACTATCCCCCTTCCTGGCATGTTTTTGTATTCAAACACATTTCCACCACACTGTCACACATCGACCCCACATCCTAGTGTGTCTACCCCACAGTCACACATCCTCCACGTGTCCTCATGTATCTACCGCACTGTCACACATCCTCCACGTGTCCTCATGTGTCTACCCCACAGTCACACATCCTCCACGTGTCCTCATGTGTCTACTGCACAGTCACACATCCTCCACGTGTCCTCATGTGTCTCCCCCACAGTCACATCCTCCACATGTCCTCATGTGTCTACTGCACTGTCACACATCCTCCACGTGTCCTCATGTGTCTACCCCACAGTCACACATCCTCCACGTGTCCTCATGTGTCTACCGCACTGTCACACATCCTCCACGTGTCCTCATGTGTCTACCCCACTGTCACACATCCTCCACGTGTCCTCATGTGTCTCCCCCACAGTCACATCCTCCACATGTCCTCATGTGTCTACTGCACTGTCACACATCCTCCATGTGTCCTCATGTGTCTACCCCACTGTCACACATCCTCCATGTGTCCTCATGTGTCTCCCCCACAGTCACATCCTCCACATGTCCTCATGTATCTACCGCACTGTCACACATCCTTCACGTGTCCTCATGTGTCTACCCCACTGTCACACATCCTCCACGTGTCCTCATGTGTCTCCCCCACAGTCATATCCTCCACATGTCCTCATGTGTCTACCGCACTGTCACACATCCTCCATGTGTCCTCATGTGTCTACCCCACAGTCACACATCCTCCACGTGTCCTCATGTATCTACCTCATTTTCACATGTCTACCACAACTAACACACCATTTCCATCATATATCCATCAGATGCCACCCACATCTGTTGACTGAGTTTCTGTCTGGTTCCCACAGTCATTAAGTCCCAAANCATTATTCTTATCTGTGTTAGCCACATGGCTCAGTACCTTTTTCAGCGGGGCAGGTCACATCTTGCTTCTTCGATGTCTGGACAGGACTGGGGAAGAAGGCGTGTCCTCCTTCCCAGAATTCTCCTGTTCTCATTGACCCACCTCTACTTCCTGTCTGGTTGTCCTGCCTATACTTCCTGCCTGGCTACTGGCCAATCAGTGTTTATTTAAAACATAATTGACAGGATATAGACAATTGCCCTGTACCACACATCTGTTTACAAAATGCCTATAGTATTTCCTTTGGCCTCTGATCTATGGCCCAACGGACACAGAAGTTCTCTTCAATTGCCTGCTGTTCGGAGCAGTGACAGGGTTAACATAAGTGCACTGTGGCCTGCATGACTGGTCCTGTGCAGCCTTCATAGGAAGTTTCCTCAGGCTGCTCTGTCTCCTCTCCGGGGTGGATGGCAATGTGTGGAGTGAGTAGTTCCAGTTATCCAGTCATCAGGAGCAAGAACAGGGCTAAAAGTGTGTATCCTCTGGGAGGCCCATGACAGTTCTCTGAGCAGGCTACAAATATGTTTCACTTGAAAAATACATTAATACTGGAATCAATTTATCTGAAGCAGACAAGAAGCCCAGAGTGTTTCCTTTACTTTGGGCTTAAACTACAGAAATGTTTAACTAAATTGATTTCAGTTCTCCAGTTCCTGGCAATTAAACCATAAAGAATGAGACTGCATTAACCTTAAATGTGCTGAATACCAGCCTCCTCGCTTCACTGGGGCCCTGGGCTTGAGCCAGGTACACCAGGCAAAGAGGGGCTCACAGGGAGCATCTGTCAGGGACCTCGTATTTTGCCTGGTAGTCTCTTGGAACAGATTTTCCTATAAGTTGAGCCAAGATGAAGATGATGATTTTCAAAAAGGAAAGACCCCAGGAAGAGAGACAAGCAAAGTAAAACCAGAGAGGTGAAGGGCACACAGCGGTGGCTTCCTTGACTATCTGATGTCACAGGCAGGCGCCATCTTTCTGGAATTCCAGCCCTTCCTTCCTTAACCCAAGCTGGAGAACCCATCAGCTTATTTTAAGCCATTCCAAGTGGGAAAGTTCTCTGCAGGGTACTGTGTGTGCATCTTACTTCTTCAATAACATATTTAATACCAACTATGCACCAATCTCTGTCCAGAGTCCAAGTCTTCAGCTGTGCTTAAAGTGGGACAAAAATGGCTTCTGGCCTTAGGGAGCTGACAACAGCATGACCAAGAATAGCCGGTTAGAGAGCACGTTGGGCAAAGATGCTATGTGCAGCAGAGGTGCTTCTCCAGGGAGGAGCCACTTGAGCAGGGGACAAATCATCAGGCAGCAGTCATGGCTGGTGCAAAGGGCCTGAGGCAGAGCAAGCCCAGAAGTTACACGGATAGGCAGGCACTCGGTATAGGAGCAGAGCAGACGTTCTTGACCCTGCCCTGCCCTGCCCTGTCCTGTCACATAGTGGTCAGTGGCTCTATATCCAGAGGTATCTCGGTCACCTTAAAAAGGTCATCTAACTTCACCCATGATGACCACTTGTGGTCCTCAACAGTTTTATTTCTGATTTTTGTATTGTTTTCTTTATGGATATTTTGCCTGCATGAATATCTGTACACCATGCGTGTGTACCTGGTGCCCTTAGAGGTCAGAAAAGTGTGTCAGATCCCCTGAAATCAGAGTTACAGACAGTTGAGAGTTATCGTGTGGGTCCTGGGAATTGAACCTCAATCCTCTGGAAGAGCAGCCAGTGCTCTTGACTACTGAGCCATCTCTCCAGCCCCCAACCCCCTTTAAAAAGCTTTTCATTTTGAGACAGGGTGTAACCGAGTTGCCACACTGTCCTTGCACTCACATTGTAGCCCAGTCTGGCCCTGAACCTTTGGCATACCACTGTGTCCCAGAGTGACTAAGATTGCAGGCATGTGCCACCAGCTCTGCACTCCACAGGGCAGGTTTTTGTTTGGCCACACCTTTCATGGTTCCCCATTTACCTGTGTCTTTCTCCGCTCTGGTGAGGGCTGTACCCCAAGGCCTAGTCTTTCTGGGTCCTCCTGTGACTGAGGCTTCCTCAGAGGTCAGCTCATCTGAGAGGAAGAAGATGAAAGCTGGAGCCAGAAAGGGTGTACTGGGAAAAGAGACACCAGTGTAGTCACCTCTGAGCTCTATTTCCAACACTGGCTGCCACACTCAGAAACCCCTCTGTTTTAGAGGACCCCAAAAGCCAGAACCTGGACTACAGATGGTGTGATGTTGGCGTCCTTGACTACGACGAAGAAAAGAAACTGTACTTGGTGCAGAAAACTGACAAGAGAGGCTTGGTGCGCGACGAGATGGGGATGCCCATCGTGAATGGAGGCGTCACCCCCAGAGGTAGAAGCTCTATGCCTTTCCCGGGTAGATCCCAGCTCGAGCTTGGCCCAGCCTGTTACTGCAGCCCAACCCTACCAGCTCGGTTCTGAATTCTACCTGAGTTTATTAGCCAGGTCCTGTCCCCTGACCAGTTTGAAGCTGAGGACCTGGAGAAGGCAGAGGGCCACTCACTGTGGGCTGTGAGCAGCTGGCCCAGTGGCTTTCAGCATGGTATCATAAAGGAAAACAAGTTAGCCATGTTTGCTCTGGAGCATGGAAGAAGGGACTAGCCACCTGAATGGCCACCCCTGTGTAACTCCTGCCAGGGCATAGCTCTTTACAATTTACAAAGTATTTTCACATGCATCCATTCTACCTTATGAAGTGGGCAGAGCAGGAAATGCCATTTTGCCCATCTCACACGTTTGACTGTGAGGAGCACCACACTCTATGATAACAGTGACAACTTGCTCAGAGGCAACAGCTGAGTCAGAGCCAACCAGAACCCAGTACTCCAGCCCAGAGTGCCTGACTATGTGTCCCTTTCACCTTCCCACCCACCCCCAGGAAGGCCACCTCTTCTCGTCTCCCAGTACTGGGTGCCACGAATCCAGCTCCTCTTCTGTGCTGAAGATCCTCGCGTGTTCACACAGCGCGTGGTCCAGGCCAACGCTCTGCGCAAGAACACAGAGGCGCTGTTACTGTACAACCTGTATGTGGACTGCATGCCGACCGAGGGCCGGCGGGTCATCAATGAGCAGAGCCTGAGCAAGATAAAACAATGGGCTTTGAGCACACCGCGCATGCGCAAAGGGCCGCAGTGAGTCTGGGTGCTGTAGCCTCCCTGAACGTTTCTATGGGGGTAGTGTTGCCAGGGTACAGAGCAACCGCTGACACATCTCTGCGGGGTGATGTCTTAGTTGGGGCTTCTGTTACTGGGGTGAAACACCATGACCTAAAGCAGCTTGGAGAGGAAAGGGTTTATTTCATCTTGTCCTTCTGGGCCCATCACTGAGGGAAGTCAAGGCAGGAACAGAAATCCAGAGGAAGATCTGAAGCAGAGTCCAGGAGGATTGCTGCCTCCTGGCTTGCTCCTCATTGGCTTGCTCAGCCCGATTTCTTACACAGTTTAGGACCACTTGTTCATGGGTGGGCCAAATTCACTCACAGCAATCATTAATCAAGAAAACATCCTAAGCCGGGTGGTGGTGGTGCATGCCTTTAATCCCAGTACTCTGGAGGCAGAGATGGGCGGATCTCCACCTCTGAGTTTGAGGCCAGCCTGGTCTACAAGAGCTAGTTCTAGGATAGGCTCCAAAAGCTACAGAGAAACTCTGTCTCAAAAAAAAAAAGAAAAGAAAAGAAAACATCCTACAAACCTTGCCAACAGGCAGTCTGATGGAGGCATTCTTCAACTGAGGTTTCTCTTTGCGTATATCTCTAGCTTGTATCAAGTTGGCACAGGTGACTTGCTGTCCAGTTACCTCACTGTAGATAGAGCCTTGCGGACTCATGAAT
>JAQHUG010000143.1:129999-176596 GCA_028555095.1 Dicrostonyx torquatus
TGCCATTTCTAGTAGTAAGCACCACACAGCCACTGTAGAGAGGAAGCCTCGGTCCGGCAGGTGTGGCACAGAGGAGAATCCCAGCTATAGATGAGATAATCCAGAGAGGGACTAAGTCCCTGGGTGGGCTGTGATCTATCTGCCTTTTACATGTGTGTTGTGTGTCCAGGCTCTCTTCCGACCTGTAGCCATGATGGTCCCCGATTATGCCATGATTGCTGAGATCTCCCTCTACTCCTTTGGCTTCAATGAGGCCAATGTACTGGCTAAGAAGATCACCACCACCTTCAAGCTATCCTCTGAGCAGCTCAGCTCCCAGGTAAGGCCCTGGTTAGTTCCACAATCTCAGATTGACGCATTGCCATCTCCTCCAACCTCCATAGCTCTTCCAAATTCACCTTCTGTGAGGGAGAGATTCAGAACAGGCACTCTGATATGCCAGAGGCTTGTAGGGCTGATGAAGTAGAAGGCACCAAGGCAGCCCAAAGAAGAGGCACCTAGCCCAGGCTACATGGGCAGACCTGTGGGGAAAAGGACATCTCAGCTACAAGATAGGAGACAAGGCATGGCCAGGTTCCATGTGGGAGGAGTGTTGACAACAAGGCAGAACACCAAGCAGAACACTGAGAAGGACAGCACCCACACGTTCCCTTTCCTGTGGTGCCAACAGGATCACTATGACTTTGGGATGAGAGCTGTAAAGACTGTCATCTCAGCAGCTGGGAACCTCAAGAGAGAAAACCCCACCATGAATGAGGTGAGCTCTACCCACAGAGCCCCCATGGAGAAGACTTCAGGAGAAGCACACAGCCCACCACCCTGAAGCCCTTACCATCCCCACCTACAGGAGCTGATCTGCCTTCGGGCCATCCGGGATGTGAATGTGCCCAAGTTCCTGCAGGAAGACCTCAAGCTCTTTGCAGGGATTGTGTCTGACCTGTTTCCTACCATCAAGGAAGAGGAGACTGACTATGGCATCCTGGACCAGGCCATCCGCAAGGCCTGTTGGAAGAACAACCTCAAGGATGTGGAGGGTGAGCTCCAGCCCCGTGATTCCTGCAGACCCTGGCGCTCCAGTCTGAGGAAGTGCTGGCTCCAGCCACCTTGGAGTCCAGGGTTTGGAGACAGGGACAGGGTGGTGCTGTCTCAGGGTCCCTCACCACTGACCAAGGTGTCCCTGCACTTGTCTTTACTAGTGCTCTCCAGGTGATGGCAGCATGCTTCTTTACCAACACCCCACAATGTAGGTCTTCTACCCATGGTAGGAGCCATCCCAACCCAAAGTCCCCTCTCTAGCCTTGCCTCACCCAGTAGTGAATGCTTGTTGACTGTCTTAGTTAGGATTTCTATTGCTGTGACAAAGCAATGTGACCAAAACAATTTGGGGAGAAAAGGGTTTATTTCATCTTATAATTCTCAGGAAGTTAGGGCAAGCACCTGAAAGCAGAAACTGAAGAAAAGGCCATGGAGGGGTGCTGCTTACTGACTTGCTCCCATGGCTTGCTCAACCTGCTTTTTGTTGGTTTCTTTTGTTATTCGAGACAGGGTTTCTCAGTGTAGCCCTGACTGTCCTAGAACTCACTCTGTAGATGAGAACTGGCCTTGAACTCAGATATCCACCTGCCTCTGCCTCCAGAGTGTTGAAATTAAAGCTGTGCACTACCAGCACCCACCTGGCCTCAGCCTTGCTTTCTTATAGCACCCAGGACCACCAACACAGGGGTGACAGGACTGCCCACAGTGCGCTGGATCCTCCTACATCAGTCATTAATGTACCACATACTTGCCCATAGGCCAATATGATGGGAACTTTTCTCAGTTGAGTTTCCCTCTTGCCAAATGACCCTAGCTTGAGTCAAGCTGACATACACTGGTTGAGGCTGTCCATCCCCTCCCCATCCCACCCCCAGCTTGGCTGCTGGTGCAGGAAGACACCTCAGCCTGGTCACCACATGTCTATGCAGCTTGTATTCTTGATTTCTACAGTTTCCTGGCATGGCTGCTCCTTCGCCTCCCAGTACCTCCCAGAAGGTCCTTAGGGGTGGGGACCCTCTAAGGAAGGCATGTCTGGCCACACAGCTCTCCACTAGGGTCTTGACCAGTTGGTTTGCTCATCTCAGCCCTCCAGGGCCCCTACCTCAGTGCTTCCTGTGGCTTTCTATTCCTTGTGTAGCGTAACTCCCTTCCCTGGCCATCTCCTGCACCTAGATTCAGCAAGCTTGTTAAATCAAGCCCTGGGCTCTTCTCTCCCACCCACAACCTTGGGCCAGCCCTCACTGTTTGCAGCCTGTCCCTTTGGCAGGACCCCCTGGGCCTGACAGAGCCACAACCACCCCAACACCTTGGGGAAAACAATGTGCTCTTTCTGAAGGCTCCAACCGACTGGGATTCTGACCCTTGCAGTTCACTCCGCTGGAAAGCACTTGCTCAGGCTGGTGCTCTCAGGAGGCTGGGTAGTCACTTCAGGGAAGAAGTTCATTCTGAGGCCCATAATGGCTGACCACCCAACTAGATTGATGTCAGGCAATGGTAGCAACAATAACACTGGCTGCATCTAGAGAGGTTCTTCTGTGTGCCCTGTAAGCCCTGTGCTTGGGGCTTCCCATGCCCCTACCTAGAGCACTGCTTTCCCCACTTTGCAAAAGAAGACACTGAGACTCAGGGCGTCAAATGGCACACCTAAGGCCACACAAGCTGGCCTCAGAGACACAATTCAATCCCATCCTCTAACCCATGTTCCCCTGCCTTGTCCCCTAGGCTTCCTGATCAAGTGCATCCAGCTATATGAAACCACGGTGGTACGACACGGCCTCATGCTTGTTGGGCCCACAGGCTCTGGCAAGAGTAACGTAAGCAGAGGGCCTGGGAGGGTGTCTCCAACAAGGGCATCAGCCTCCACCTGTACCCAATTGGCCTCTGAGAAGCCAGGAGGTTCACTTTCCGGTGGTGACTCCACAGTGCTACAGAGTCCTGGCGGCTGCCATGACGTTGCTGAAAGGGAAGCCATCCATTAGTGGCGGTGTGTATGAAGCTGTCAACTACTATGTGCTCAACCCGAAGTCCATCACAATGGGCCAGCTCTACGGGGAGTTTGACCTGCTCACCCATGAGTGGTGAGTGGCCCCCAAGTTGCTCCAGGGATGCACTCTCAGGCCGCCTGCAGTGGCCACTGGGAATTTAAGCTTTCAGCAGAAAGCCTGGGGTGATAGCCAGCATTCCACTTCCTCCCTCAGCGACTTTCCTTGATTACATCATTTGCACAGAGGGGACAATAATGGCAGTGTTGCTGTGGAAGGAAAGGAACCTAACACATTAACTGTGCCAGGACGGTGGTTGGCATGGATGCACGCTCAGCAGATAGCTGTCTTTACCCTGAGAGAGGTGAAGAGGTCATCCAGGCCTTGCTCCCAGGCTAGGGCATGTATTTTTAGGGAGAGGAGTGGGTTTGGGCGAAGGGCAGCTGAATGGAAACCTTGAATGCTAAAACCTGAGGATCTTAAAAAAAAAAAAAACAAAAAACAAAAAAAAACACACACAGAGAAACAACAAAAAGTCCTGAGCCTCTTTTCTATTTTGTTTCTCCAAAGCCACCACTCTCCTGCTGGAAGTATCTAGTTATCTGTAATGCTCCATAAACCCAGTAAGGAGAGGGATGGGGAACGCGAACAGGTGTTGAGGTGGGCAAGTGTGTGGGGGAAGGGCTTGTCTAAATGACTTAGCAGGGCTCGCTGCTCAGGCAGAGTTTATGGACGGTGCACATGTGGGCCTCCAGGACTCTCAGGGACCAGAGCCTCTTTCTCTAGCATATAGACCTTCTGAAAACTGAGCCTTTCTTGGATTCTGAAAGCACACTTGGCCCTTCTCCTGTTCTTCCCACCTTCCAGAACTAAATGTACCCCCACCTCTGCTGTTGTCCCCCACCACTGGGTCACCACCACTGGCTTCCATTTAATGTGACTTCTATGGGACCTCAGCAGGGAGGGAGGGATAGAAACATGTTTTCATTATACCATGTTACACTAAAAACTCAGTTTTCTCATTGTAATTTTTGAATAAGTAGAGATATGAAAGTGTTAAAAAGATGAAAACCAATGATCACAATACATTATATGTAAGTAATATCCAAAAAAATTAAAGATCGCTTTAAGGAAATCAATTGGCAGGTCATAGATTTGTAAATACATTTGTATCTATATGTGACTTTAGAGTTTTATTCAAAACATAGTAGAACCCTGGCTGTCCCCACCCCACGCCATCAGACATTTCACTTTCTGTAGATTCATTTACCTGAGATCAAGCGCAGTCTGTAAATATTAAATGGAAAGTTCCGGATATGCAGAATGCATTTTAAATTATACATCATTCTGAGTAGTGGGAAGAAATCTTGTACTGAACCACTCCATCCCACCACGGGAAGTGACTCAGTCCTTTGTCCAGTGTGCCCACACTGGGTACACTATCTCCCCGTTAGTACTTGCTAGGCACATCAGTTATCACATTGACCCATGGTTGCTCTCCTTATATTTAAATAACCCCTATTTTAACTAGTGTAAATTTAACATAGTGTAAATTTTTACGACAGTATCCTGTTAACAATTGTTCTGTTTGTTAATGTACCTAAATTATAAATCAACTTTCTCATACATATTTATAATAGGATAAAACAGCTTATATATAGTATTATGTACTATACACAGTTTCAGATAGCCACAGTATAGGTGTAGGGGAGGATCTTGGAATATAGCTCTTGAAGATAAATCAATGTTTTTAAATAAGAAACCTCCTTGTTTGTTTTTTTCAAAATTGGCCAGTGCTTCAGTAACTGCTTAGCAAACACATCAAAAACTACATCATATCAGTGTATGAAGACAATATGATGAAACCCACTATCAAACATAACTAATATATGCTAATAAAAATTTTTTTAAGGTAAGAGCTAACTGGGTGACTAGGTTTCCCTGGGAGCCATTTGTGCCCACACCCCTGAGTCCCTGGCATTTACAGCTCTCTCCTCGATGGTTACAGGACAGACGGGATTTTCTCCTCCCTCATCCGAGCCGGGGCCATTGCTACTGACACCAACAAGAAATGGTACATGTTTGACGGGCCAGTGGATGCCGTCTGGATAGAGAACATGAACACAGTGCTGGATGACAACAAGAAGCTGTGTCTCAGCTCTGGGGAGATCATCAAACTCACAGAGGTGTGCTGGCTGCCCACCCACCCAGTCTTTTGGGCAGCTAGTTGGGTCTTGAGACTGTACCATACTGGCCAGGCCTCATCCCACTCTACCCCTGCTTCACCAAGGAGCCTGGATGGCAGCGCGCCCCTCACAACCCTGAATTCCCTCCTCTAAGCCTTGTCCTATGCAGCCATCTTTCAGAAGACCTGCTTCCCATGGTGTTTAAAGCCTAAGGCCATGGCAGCTGCCCTACTGTTCCCTGGATTATGCTGCTGCAAGCCTCCCAGGTCCACTCCACTTTTGGCCCTGTCTACCCTGTCTGCACTATGTATTAACCCAGTTCTAGCAATGTGTGCAGGGGCTGGGGACTTGGTAGCACAAACCTGGCCACAGGGACCTGCTTGTTTTGTGTAGCTCAGCTCTGAGAAAGCTATGGCCAGCTATGGCCTCGCTATGAGAGCATTTCAGAATGCACACTGCACTGGACTCCTGAGAACCTGTGGCAGCTTATGTGAATCCCGTGTGTGACAGGAGCTCAGAAACTGAGGCCATATGGGGTCCTATGGGGTCTCAGGCCATGAGGAATTCCACACTGGCCAGAAAGTCCAGGACTCCCCAACTCTGGCTCTCCCTCAGGACTCTGTGGATGGCCATATTATCAGATGAGGATCCAGGGATCCCTGAACCACAGCCCCAGCCCTGTTCCATCCTACTGCTGCCCACAGAGCCTCCTGGCATGGTGGGCAGACAGCTTCCCAAAACCCCATGTCCCTTCCCCTTACTTGGTGGCAGGTAGCTGCTCCACTTAACATGTGTATCTTGACACCAGGCAATGACCATGATGTTCGAGGTACAGGACCTGGCAGTTGCCTCACCCGCCACAGTATCCCGTTGTGGAATGGTATACCTGGAGCCCAGCATCCTAGGGCTCATGCCATTCGTTGAGTGCTGGCTAAAAAGTCTCCCTTCCATAATAAAGCCCTATGAGGAATATTTCAATATCCTCTTTGTCAAGTTTCTGGAGGTAGGTGAAGTCGCCCAGCCAAAGGGATGGTAGAGTACTGGACATCGCTAGCCATGAGAGCCTGGCGCTTGTTCCCAACAGAGTTCCATCGCCTTCATTCGAGCCACAGGGAAGGAAGTGATTGCCTCAACCAACAGCAATCTGACCATGAGTCTCCTCAAACTACTGGACTGCTTTTTCAGACCTTTCCTACCCAGAGAGGTACAACCCAAACAGTGAGGCTGCAGGCCTGGTCCCTCCCAGCCCATGTTCTCCTTGCTTTGGCTGCAAAGAGCCTATGAATACCAACACCAGCTTCCTGGAAGAACAGGATTGACTCCCCACAGATCATGAGCCCACCCCATCCAATGCATCGTAGGGAAGCAAACTACATGATATTCCCACTTAGGCTTCCCACTACTGCCCCCGACTTAGCCTGAAGCTGTTCCTTTTGTTCCCAGGGCCTCAAGAAGATACCCTCTGAAAAGCTGAATCATATCCCAGAGCTGATAGAACCCTGGTTCATCTTCGCGCTGGTCTGGAGTGTAGGCGCCACAGGAGACTACATCAGCCGCCTCCACTTCAGCCAGTGGCTAAGGATGAAGATGATAATAGAACAGGTGAGAAGCAGTAGGACCAGGCCAGGCCTCTGGAGCCAATGGCAGGCCACTCACCAAGATTCATGAGGCCACCTCCCTGGGTCTTGATAGGTGAGACTACTTTTCCCAGAAGAAGGGCTGGTGTTCGATTATAGACTGGATGACGCTGGAATCAGCAGCACCGAGGATGAGGAGGATGAAGAGGAGGAGGGCAAACAGGTGGCCATGGGCCTGCCCAGGAGTGGGGGAGGGTAGAGCCCCAACCCCCTCAATGAATAATGGCCACTTCAAGAAAGCCACATTGATAATCACCAGGTCTGAGGCCGTTGACTGTTTCTGTCATCATCCCAAACTTTACAGTCTACTGGGTGTTTGCTATTGTGTTCATCTTAAAGATATGGGAACTGAAATATAAAATAGTCCTAATCAGCTAGGCAGTGGTAGAACTGAGCTTGAGCATGGAGTTTGGAGGCCCCAGAGTGCCCACTTCCCATACAAACGTTTCTTCTGCTTTGGTACTGAGTCCAAGGACCAGCCCACTTTTCTAGTTAGCAGCCCCCATTTTCCCTAGAAGCAAGCTCCCTAAGGGCCCAGGAGCATGCCTGGTATCAGCTTTAATGTCCCCATCTTAACTGTCAGCCAATCAGAGCTTCTGATTCCACTATTATTCCAGGGTCAGGACCCCTGAGCCCCAGAGGAGGTGACAGAAAGTCACTAAGTAGCGTCCTGCTGTGGAACTTCAGGGTACATTTGGGTCTAAAAGTCAGACTGCCACCAGTGGGATATGTTGGTTTGGCCAAAGCGAGCCCTTCATCAAAGGAGTTTTGCAAGGGCCATGGATAAGGGACATCATGAAGCAAGGACAGTGAGGAGACAGCGTGAGGTGGCCTCTCTGCATCCAGCTGTCAGTGCCCTGGGTTCTGGTGTCCCCATCCTATTAGCATAAAAATAAATAGTGAGTACCTTTGCATCCCTGGGTTAATCAATTCCCAGAGCATCTTCTTGCCAAGACCTAGGGACTGGCTGTGTGTGGAACACCACCACTCAGTGTAAACAGAGACTGCTTGTTCGTTCCCGGCTGCCCAGACCCAAATAATCACGCAGAAACTATATTAACTACAACACTGTTTAGACTATTAGCTAGGCTTCTTATTAACTAACTCTTACATCTTAAATAATCCATTTCTATTATTTTATATTTTACCATGAGGCTCATGGTTTGTTACCTCTTACTTCTTGGACAGCTACATGGTGTCTGCCTCCTTCAGCAGTTATATGGCATCTCTCTGACTCTGCCTACCCTTTCTATATATATCCCTTCAAGCCTGGCTATATTCTGCCCTGACATAGGCCAAAGAAGTTTTGTTCATTAACCAGTAAAAGCAACACATATACAAAAGGACATCCCACATCAACTCAGCAGCTGCAGTCAGGGAGTCCCCACCTGCTCAGCTGTGTTCAAAGAACCTCTATTTCTGGTGGTTTGGTTGGGAGCCTCCCATCAAATAAAAAGAGCAGACTACAGTAATTCCTATCTCTCTCAGCAGCAGCCCTTCCCTTAGATTTCCTTGCCAAGATCCAGAAGGACAATACTTTGTCCTCCTGCTGTACTTAGCAATGGGGCCACAGTCTGGAGTGGAATGGGAAGGGATTTCAGACCCAGCCTGAACCAGATGTGGTTCCAGGTTGCCTGGGTAAAGTGGATGGACTCCTCGACTCCCTTCACCATGATGCCAGACACCAACTACTGCAACATCATTGTGCCCACCATGGACACCATGCAGATGTCCTACCTGCTGGGCATGCTCATCACCAACAATAAGCCTGTAAGTTACCCCAACATGCCTTGTCCCAGCCCACCCAAGGTTCGGGTTAGGGCATGGCTAGTCTTCCACACCAACCAGTTGGTGGTTCCCTCTGCATTAGCTCTGTATGTGCTTCACCTTCCCGATCGCTACTCTCCCAGGTGCTGTGCATTGGGCCGACAGGCACAGGGAAGACACTCACCATCTCCAACAAGCTTCTCAGGAACCTGCCACTGGAATATATCAGCCACTTCCTCACCTTCTCAGCTCGCACATCAGCCAACCAGACCCAGGACCTCATTGATAGCAAGCTGGACAAAAGGCAGGATACCTCTGGTTCCTTCCCCAGCCTAACTGAACCAGCTTCCTCACCTCTCCCACCAAATTCTGCTCCAGGCTTTGCCTGAAATGACCCAGCAGAAGCCAGAAATCCCACTAGGGGTCCTAGGTTGCCTTTCAGATCTCTCCTTGCCTCTTTCGGGATCCTCCTAGTCTTTCTGTGGGGCTTTTACTGGCTACTAAGACAGGGCTGTGAACTGCCTTAGAGATAGCTATTATCCACCTTTCTCAGAAGTAGGACGCTTCTTAAAGACCTCAGATACAGATCAGCTAGTTCCAAATGTCCCAAGACAGAGGGCTGGTCATGAAGTTTAGCAATTTAGAGAAGGCTAACATTTAGTAAGGTGACATTCAGCTGCCTCTTGGATTCTCAGAAGACCTGGTGCCCATGGGTGCTGGGCTCACACATCCCCTCCCACAGGCGAAAAGGTGTGTTCGGGCCACCCCTAGGGCGCAACTTCATCTTCTTCATTGATGACCTGAACATGCCAGCCCTGGAGACATACGGTGCACAGCCACCTATTGAGCTGTTGCGCCAGTGGATGGACCATGGTGGCTGGTATGACCGAAAGATCATCGGTGCGTGCTATCCTGGGACAGCAGGGAGTGGGCTGCATGGCTGGGTGAAGAGTACAGTAGATGCAGGGTAAAGACCATTTCAGAGGTCCCCAAAAATATTTTAATTCCTCTTAAAACTGAAGGTCAAAGGAAAGTTTCCATGCCCGTTAACACATTCCTTTTATCAGCACTGCTGTACATGCATTTTTGGATGCATATGTGTGTGTACATGTGTTTGCACGAGTATGGGCACATTTGGGGGGCTTTGTGATGAGTATTTCCCTTGATCACTGTCCACTTAACTGAAGGAGGGTCTCTCGCTGAACTCAGAACTTTCTGACTCAGCATGTCTAGCTAGCCACCTTACCCCTGTCTCTACATTCTAAATTGCTGAGATTACAGACATACTGCCACACCTACCTGACTTTTATGGGTGCTGGTATGGAACTCTTCGGAGCCATTTCCCCAACACCATAAATTACAGTTTTAACATACATTCTTACCATGGGCAAGGGGCACACAAAAGTCATGTCACCCCTGACTGACTTCCTACTCCCACTTAGGAGCCTTTAAGAAGCTGGTGGACATCAACTTTGTCTGTGCCATGGGTCCCCCAGGGGGAGGCAGAAATGCTATCACTCCAAGGCTGACACGCCACTTCAACTACCTGTCTTTCATTGAGATGGATGAAGTCAGCAAGAAACACATCTTCTCTACAATCCTGGGATGCTGGATGGGTGAGTATAGGGTCAGGGCAGGAGAGGCCATGGACAAAGGCAGAGACCCAAGGCAGTTGTCACACCACAAAGACAGCAGGATAGCACTGCACAGGAAAAAGGCTCTGAGCCACTAAGTGCAACCCCAGATTTCCAGATTTAGTCGGCAGTTACGGCTGGCAAGTTCATGTACCTCTCAAACCTCTGCTTCTTTACCAATGGGTGCTAATATTAATACCTACCCCTCCAAGTCTTGAGAGTTAAGGTATGGCACATAGCACTGAAAATAAAGCCATGGAGCAATTCTGCATATTGCACATGTGATAGATACATACCTCCATATATACATCCACTGACATAGAGACATGTGCTAGTGTTTGCCTAGAAGCTCACATGGAATGACTGTAACTTTTGTAGAACAGGAAAACCCATAAAGACCAAAGGGACAAAGTAGCCCTGCTCCATTCTGGGGCTTGGAAAAAGTCCACTCAGGATGCAGTTTCTCCAGTAGCCCATTTCCCACCCAGCACACCCCACCATGGAATGCCACTTGGCACCATGCTGGACAGAGAGTGCTAGAAGTCAAGCCTTCCATCTGGCCTGGGCCACCCTGCCAGAGCAATAGGCCAGGGCTCTCCTTCATATACGACTGGGGCAAGGGGCACATGGCTCTGAGAAAGGATGGTTGGCAGCTGCTTGAGGAGCTTCCAGCAGGGTACAGCTAGCTGGCCAAGGAGGCCAGCAAGTGACCACCTAACTCTGAACCTTGTATCTGTCTCTCAACCCTGCAGATGGACTCCTTGGAGAGAAAAGCTATCGAGAGCCCGTGCGTGAGTGTGGCCTGGGCCTGGGAGGGTCTGGAAGGAAAGGGATAAACCTGGACTCTGGCACTAGCTGGTGTGTTAACACTAGGATCAGGGACCAGGGCAGGCCCTCCTGGGGCTCACATGGAGCTAGAATTCAAGTCAGCATTGGCACTGACTGCTCCTCGGGTTCCTCTGCCTGTCTTAGAGCCATTCCATCCCTCAGTGCCTAGTTAGTGTCACACTGGTAGCAAGAAATGGAAGACGAGGGCTGGAGAGATGGCTCAGCGGTTAAGAGCACTGACTCTTCTTCCAGAGGTCCTGAGTTCAATTCCCAGCAACCACATGGTGACTCACAACCATCTATAATGAGATCTGGTGCCCTCTTCTGGGGTGCAGGTACACATGCAAGCAGAATACTTTATACATAATAAATAAATAAATCTTTAAAAAAAAAAAAGAAAAGAAATGGAAGACGAGTAGACAAAGGAAGGAGTCCAATAAAAATCTGCTGTCTAAAAGAACCATCATCAAAGAAAAGCCAGCCTTCTCCAAGGAGCAGGCATAAGCAGGAAAGCAGGCAGTTTGAAGTTAGGAGGCAGGCATCCCTCTGTGGCAGCCTCAAGCAGCTCTAATCTGTCAGTCATGGCTCCTGTCACCATGACTAGGAGGGAACTTCCTATGCTAATGCAGGCCAGACTCCTCCTCTTTGACCTGGTGAAGGATGAGTCACACATCCCCAATCCCAGTATTCCCTGTTCTACTGGTCCACTCTGTCAACATATAACGATGTGGACGTGGTGCCATATGCCTTTCATCTCAACACTCAAGAGGCTGAATGGGTGGATCTCTGTGAGTTTGAGGCCAGTCTGATCTACTGGTCTATATAGTGGGCTTGAAGACAGTCAGAGCCACAGTGAGACCCCATCTAAAAACAAACAAAAACATGTTCCAATTTCTTTTGTCTTAACCAAAACACAAAATTATCTATACCAACCAGATCCCTTCATCATTGTCTCGCCTCTCCGCTCAACCTTATTAAAAAAAAAAAAAAAACTCAAGAGCTCTCCTCCCACTGGCACTTCCCTATCCTCCCTGTCTTCCATCTAGTCACCTCTTGTCAGCAGTAATAAGAGTATAGCCGTAGCAGTAGTCAAACCTCAGACCTCATCTACTCTGAAAACAGCCTCTTCTTCCAGCAGCATCTCCCAGGCCCCCCTTCCTCCCTGGGTATAACAGTCGGCTTTGTGTTGCTCTGATAAACTAGCCTAAGGAAGGAACAGTTTCTTTTTGCTCATCATTCCAGAGCTTCACCCATGATTGGCTTGCTCTTTGCTATGGGCCTGTGGTGCGGAAAACACCATGGCACCAGGAGGACATGGTACAGCAAAGTTGTTCACTTCGTGGCAGCCAAGAAGTGGAGGCAGACGAGAGGATTTCAGGGCAATGTATACTCTTTAAAGATGCTGCCCACACAATCTTCTTCCTCCAGCCCGGCCTGCTTCTTTCACATATTCATTATGGGCTCCATTCAGTAAGCATTCATCAATTAATTAGCCGACTGATGAGGTTAGTGTGCTCATGATGCAATCATCTCCCAGTGGTTGAATCCACCAGCTGGATACCCAAGCTTTAAATCACAAGCATTTGCAGAGAGGCACTTCAAACACAAACAATCATACAAGGTTCCCCATTCTGGACTAACTAGATTTTGACCTCTTAAATATACTGTCCTCAGACAGTCTTATCCTGGCTCAAAAGCAGAGTCATTTTTATGTTGCCAGCATCCAAGTTCACACCCTCAGCTCAGATTTCCCCATAAATATCTAATTCCACATTTCTCAGATGTCAACTGTATATCTCAGACCAAACCTGTCCAAACCCAAACTCCCAGATGCCCCGTCAGTCTCCTTCTCTGTCCCCTCACTTTGGTGGTGACAGCTCCATCCTTCCAGATGCTCCCAACAAGATCTTCCCCATCATACTCTTCTCAAACCATATGACATCTGTCAGAAAACCTATTGGCTATCCCCACAGAGTTTGTTGTGAATCAACTCACCAACCTGTCCTCATTCACCTCATCATTGGGACAGCCCATCCCTGGTCTACCAACTCTGCCTTCACTTACCAATGATCTATCCTCCTTTTGCTGCTAGAGGGACCTGTTAAAATATTAAATCAAGCCAGGAGGTGGTAGTGTATATCTTTGATCCCAGCACTCAGGAAGCAGAGACAGGCATATCTCTGTGAGTTTGAGGCCAGCCTGGTCTACAGAGTGAGTTCCAGGACAGTCAGGGATATGCAGAGAAACCCTGTCTCAGCAAAAACAAAACCAAACAAAAATCAAACAAACAAAAAACCATTAGATCAAGCTGGGTGATCTAGTGCCTGCCTGTTGTCCCAGCTACTTAGGAGGCTAAAGTAGGCTAGCCTGGGCAACACCCTGTCTCAAAAATAAATATATAAAACCAAGAATATAATAATGTTATGCTCTTCTTCCACTCAACCATCTTGGGCAAACAGTAGTCCAAGTCACAACAGTGCCAGGAAACATTGTCCATGCTTCACATCCGCCATCACGTCTCCCACTCAGCCTCCCCTCATTGGTCTTTTACTTCCTATCCCCAAGGTGCTGTTCTTGTTGGCCCCTCTGCCCAGAACACTTTTTCTCCAGGGATGTACATGCTTGCACTCTCACTTCTTGGTCTCAGCTTGAATGTCTCCCTTCTCAGTGTGATATCATGCAGCATTTCTGTAATCACTCCGAAGCCTAACTTTGAGCTTCCCCAAACTTTGTCTTGCTGCATTGCTCTCTCTGTT
Source organism: Dicrostonyx torquatus (assembly GCA_028555095.1). Lineage (NCBI taxonomy): Eukaryota > Metazoa > Chordata > Mammalia > Rodentia > Cricetidae > Dicrostonyx > Dicrostonyx torquatus. The sequence continues at coordinate 143,825 of JAQHUG010000143.1, forward strand.
GATCCGTTCCCAAGACAGCGCTTGTTAAGGGCAAAAGATGTCTGATTGGATCAACCTCTATGTTCATCACCTAGAATATGTTTGTTCTTCTGACCCTTTCCTTCTGCCAGTTCTGAGTTATTCCTGTACCCCAAGTTCCCACCCTCAGAGTTCAGTTCCAGGTGGAGACAGAGGTATTTTTCATAGAACAAACACATGGGTATGATAGGGAAGGAAAGCAAGATGGAACTTCAGCAGCTCCACAGAGGCTGGTGAGCCCCACGTCACCCTATGCCCACCCTCGAGCACTTCTGAAGCCTATGTAGGCTGAGTGATCCTTGCCCATATGTGACTCAGCACTGCTGTGTTCAGGTCTTAGCATAGGCTCAGCAGGCAGGAAGGACCCAGCCAGTACTGAGCCCACTGACACCCACAATTCTGTGATTGCATCTCAGCGCCCTCACACAACTGGTTGTCAGGAATGTGGATGTCAATTTAGGGCACACAGAACAAGAGATCTCCATTCTAAGATAGGCACATCAGGAAGGCTTTGCAATAGAGGAAATATCTCAGAAGGGATTGCAGCATAAGCAGCATCCAAACCTAAGACTAGCGGATGGGTGCTGGGGGAGTCAAAGGAGCTCAGTTAGGACCTGTAGAACCTGCACTGGGGTATTCCTGTCTGTGTGACCCACAGCTGGGGCCCCCAACATCGTCCATTTGACGGAGCCCCTCGTGGAAGCTACCATCAGGGTATATGCTACCATCACCTCCCAGCTGCTGCCCACTCCAGCCAAGTCCCACTATACCTTCAACCTGCGGGACCTCTCCAAAGTCTTCCAGGGAATGCTCATGGCTGAGCCAGCCAAGGTTGAGGTGAGGATCTGCCAGGCCCCTCCCCCATGCCCAAGTTGCCCTCCTCAGACCTCTCCCAATTTTAGGCATTTCTACCTAAACAGTCCCCAGCCATGATCTATCTAGGCCCTGAAGAAACGGATACAAAGGATCAGGCCCACCAGAGCCAGATCTTAGCACAACTAAGCCCATCTCCTTAGTCAAACTTATGTCCAAAATTGTAACTATGATGAGGTCTTGCAGAGAACAAGCCAGGAGAAGGCAAGGGGGTAGGAGAATTTCTAGTAGAGGTCTTATGTGCAAAAAGACTTGGGTATAGGTGAACAAGGCGCCTCTGAGAACTAAACGTGCAGGGGTAAGGAGCAGACAGTGGGATGCAGAGGAGTCACAGTGGACAGACTATGGGTCCAGTATGAAGCTCACAAGAAGTCACATGGAGCCACTGGCTAAACAGCCAAAGTGCAGCTAGCCCTAGGAGTGGGTAGGATGGATAAGACAGAAGTTGGTTCTGGCTTTGCCAGATTCATAGCAGACCTGGAACTTCCTTAGTGTGCCCAGTTACCCTGAGGGGCATTGAAGTTGAACAGTGGGCAATGGATCCAAACAGAGAGAGAGAGAGATAGGCGGGGCTTGCTGAGCAGTTAGATGTGGGATGTTGGGAAGGTATCAGGGAATGAAGTATCCTTCCTGGGCATGGAGATTGGAGGTTTAAAGAAAGAGAAGTGATAACTTTAGGATGCCCATGACCAGCTACTAGTGCTGGGTGTCTGGTGGACACTGGGAGCTAGGGATAGGGTGGCCCAAGCAGCACTCTGCAATTCACTTGGTCTTCAGTTGGCCAGAGGCACATCTTCCAACAGCTCTTGCATATGACTGGCTCCAAGTCAAAGGAAGGACTCTAGTCCCCTCTATCTCCTCCTGGTACTTCAAATGGTGACTGCACTGGGGTACTCCTGTCTGGGACAAGGCAGTCACTGGCACTGGGCACTCACAGGACAAGGTGCAGCTGCTGCGGCTGTGGTACCACGAGAACTGCCGTGTGTTCCGGGACCGGCTGGTGAACGAGGAAGACCGCAGCTGGTTTGACAAGCTCCTTGAGACCCAGATGGAGGAGTTAGGGGTGGCCTTCAGCAAAGTCTGCCCCTTCCAGCCCATTCTTTATGGGGACTTCATGTCTCCAGGCTCAGATGTGAAGTCCTATGAGCTCATCACCAGCGAGAACAAGGTGAGTTGATGCTCTGCTCTGGAAGGTCCAGGGCCCCAAGTGTAGTGCCTAGAGAGTCTGAAAGTCTACAGAGGATGAGTGAAAGACCTCAGACCCTCTCTTATCACCATTAGTGAGTCATTGTACTAGGCTAGAGAGTCAAAACAGCAGTTGGCTTCTCTGAGTCCCCATTTCCCCCTTGCGGGTTTAGCGAGGCAGCCCATCTGTGAGAACAAGCCTGAGCTCATCTGGACACATCTGCACACTGTGCCCATTTGAGATGCTGTCATTCTCACTCACAGAGGGGCAGTTAGGACCTTGGGAGACAAGGTTGAGGTTTTCACCAGTGGCCTCCACCAGTGGCCTCAAAGCTGCGATGCTGAGGTAAACCGCCTGGTAGTTTTCCCCATAGACATCCTAGTTCCCAGTGATCTCACCAGGACTGCTTCAGACTGGTGTGTTTCATAGGCCAGGCTTCTCTTAGGCATATGTGACATTCCCACCACACACAGAAGGAGCAGAACTAGCCATGGGAGGGGTCAGCTTTCTATCAAAGAGGGCCTGGCATGCATCATTCCAACATTCCAACCACTGAACCTATATATAGCTAGAGCCGCCACAAAAACAGTGGCAGGGGTTCCTACAAGGGCCTCCCCAAATACTTCCAAGGTGAAGCTGACTAGATTCCAAAGAAAGCAGCACTAGTGGGTGAACCCAAAGCATCTATTGGGACTTCATGAATATAGAGAGTCACAGATTCCTTGTGAAGCACGGTGAGACAAGCTATCCTAGTGTTCCACATTGAGGGTGGGTGCTGGGGCTGTCAGAGTATAGAGACTTGGCTAGGAGCTGTTCTAGAGAGTATAGAGACTTGGCTAGGAGCCGTTCTAGAGTGTATAGAGACTTGGCGAAGGGCCATTCTAGAGAGTATAGAGACTTGGCGAGGGGCCGTTCTAGAGAGTATAGAGACTTGGCGAGGGGCCGTTCTAGAGTGTATAGAGACTTGGCGAGGGGCCGTTCTAGAGTATAGAGACTTGGCTAGGGACAGAGCTAGCATCTGTCTAGGGTCCTTCCAGCATGTCAAGCGACAATCTGGGCTAGTTTATCAGCACCTGAAGATATACAAGGCACAAGATTGACTTCTAGCCCCCAGGAGAAAATCTGCAACTGGCCATATCATAGCGTGCTCAATCACTCACAGTTCTGACATCCCCCACCATCTCCCTGTCCCCAGATGATGCAGGTGATTGAGGAGTACATGGAAGACTACAACCAGATCAACACAGCCAAGCTGAAGCTGGTCCTCTTCGTGGATGCCATGAGTCACATCTGCCGCATCAGTCGTACTCTGCGCCAGGCATTGGGCAATGCCCTCCTGCTAGGTGTGGGTGGCAGTGGCCGCAGCTCCCTCACTCGACTTGCCTCCCACATGTAAGGGATGATGGTGGGCAGTAGGTGGCATGTGGCAGACTATTTAGAACAGATGCTTTTCCACCATGGGAGAATCCTGGTGTGGATCCAACAAAAACCTCAGCATGTGAACTTCTGCAAATGGGACCTGGACCCCAAGAAGAGGCAGCAACAGTGTCCTTTGTTGATGTGGAGGGAGGTTAGAAGCAAGCATCCCAGAAGGATGCCTAGGAGAAGTTTCCATGGGCCTGCTATCAGAAGCAGAGTGTGGAGGGTTGGGGATGAAAGGGACAGGCTATAGGAATTGTAGGCAAAAGTCAGGAAATTAGAGAAGGGGTGCAGGACCTAGAGAACCTGCAAGTCCACCCTGGATAGGAGCAAGATACCAGGTGGCCAGCTAGGGTATGAGCACCCACCATCCATCAGTGCCTGGCCCCAGGCCTCTGACGCACCTTGACCCAAACTCCTGCCTCCAGGGCTGAGTATGAGTGCTTCCAGATCGAGCTGTCCAAGAACTATGGCATGTCCGAGTGGCGTGAGGATGTCAAGAAGGTTCTGCTCAAGGCTGGCCTGCAGAACCTGCCCATCACCTTCCTGTTCTCAGACACCCAGGTGCAGCCACACAGCAGTGGGCAGGGCTCAGGGTGGGCTGAACAGAGTGTCCCCAAGTGGTATCCTATAAGTGGTCAGTCCTATACACTCAATTCCCTATACATCAGGACCAGGTGGGATTATGATTGGATTGGCACTATATAGCACACCACGCACAAGCAGTGACTTCCTATGCTAAGGACCACAAGTTTGCTCCTGAGGGAGAAGGGACCCATAGTTCCACTCTTTGGGGTATATAAGGCCTTATAAGTCCTCTTTCCTGGTCTCTGAATAGAGAGGCCACAAGACAAACATTGTAGCACTCAAGCCTGGTTCTCAGTACAAGTATTAGGGGACCTAGGCTCTAAGATCATGCTCCAACCCTAGACAAGTCCCTCCCCTCCTAGGCCTATCCAACCCCTTCATAAGGTCAAGAAAATGAGATTTCCTTCTAACACAGGCTAGAGGCCTCTGTCCTTTGCCATGGTCTCTTCCTGTGGTAAAATAAGGCCTAGAGGGGATCAGGAAGATGTTACAACACCACCCAGGACCTGGGGCCCTGCCACAGCCCACAGGTTATATCCAGAGCTTCCACAATGAGGCAAAAGTGAATATAAGTGGCTTATAAGACCACTTGAGTGACCTTGACCTAGGTCTGTACATGGGGCTGTTACAAAGGTCCAGGAAGACTGTTCATGGACTGTGATACACAGGGACTTCCGTAAAGGCTTAACTTCTTCCCCTCACCCTCCAGATCAAGAATGAGTCTTTCCTAGAGGATATTAACAACGTCCTGAACTCGGGTGACATCCCCAACCTCTACAATGCAGATGAGCAAGATCAGATTGTCAACACTATGCGGCCCTACATACAAGAACAGGGCCTGCAGCCCACCAAAGCCAACCTCATGGCCGCCTATACTGGACGTGTGCGCAGCAACATCCACATGGTGCTGTGCATGAGGTACATGCAGTTGTCACTAGGTCATGCTGGGGCCTCAGGGATGCTAGAAGGTTCTTATGAAACCAAAGGTGGCACCAGGCCTGGCCACCATGCCATTCAGACCAAACTAGGCTGGTCTGGCTGCTATGCCACAGGTCTACTGAGTGCCGAGGTCAGTGTTCTGAGCCTCATGTGGATCCTTCTCCCTCAGTCCCATTGGAGAGATCTTCCGAGCTCGCTTAAGGCAGTTCCCCTCCCTTGTCAACTGCTGCACCATTGACTGGTTTAACGAGTGGCCAGCAGAAGCCCTGCAATCTGTGGCCACCATGTTCCTGAACGAGATCCCAGAACTGGAATCTTCCTTTGCAGTCATTCAAGGGCTGGTAGGTGTCTTAGTGAGAAGCAGTCTCCTGGGGAGAAATGTTTCACTTCGGGTAGAGGCTTAGGGTCGCCAAGGCCTGGATAAGAGCCCTCCCACTAGCAGCAAAGCTTTGGTGAGATGGCATTGCCTGTCTAGGCCTCATTTTCCCCATCTGTGAAATGAGGCCTTGAACCACATGGGGACCTAGTGTTCTACAAATGGCTAGCATCCCCCTTTCTTCCAAGAGCCCCCTGACGTCCCTCACAGACTGATCGCACAAACAGGTTAAGCCAGATTTGTCTGCTTCAGTCTCAAAGAACGTCAGCCTTCTGAGGGCCAAGAACTAAGACGAACCCAACATTTCCCTGTCTTAGACCCAGTCTCTGAAGGGATGCCATCTTAGGGTTCAGAGAGAGGTAGGCTCAGGGAGCTGTGGCAAGGGCTCTGGGCCACAGCTTGGAGACCCCATGGTCAAAGCCAGCTCTGTTCTTGACTAGTACGGGCCTTGGGCTTTCCATTTGCATAAAGGGTTACCTTGACCTGGGGGTTTCGAAGACCTTAGGAAACAGTGACTCTGAGATAGAGTAGTTCTGTTATGGCCCTTTCCTCAGGACCAAGACACGGTGGCTTTGTGGGTATCCAGTACCTGGTCTTTGCTGAAGTGCCACAAGTATCCCTGGTCTACCTTTCACAGATTCAAGTTTGTGTATATATCCACCAGTCTGTGGCCAAGAAATGTATTGACTACCTGGCAGAGCTGGCCCGCCATAACTATGTGACCCCCAAGAGCTATTTGGAGCTGCTCAATATTTTCTCTATCCTCATTGGACAGAAGAAAATGGAACTGAAGACTGCCAAAAACCGCATGAAAAGTGGCCTTGATAAGGTAGGCCTTATATAGATAGTGGCTAGCAACTGGTGGTTCTACCTGCTGGTATAGCCGTCTTTGATGCCAAGGTGACCCAGAATTTTAGACTGTAGCCTGAAGTGCTGCAGAGGATGATTTCCTTCTCAGTGAAAGAACAGAAACTAAGTGTGAAGGGAGAGGGCAAGCAGTGGTGCTCACAGTTTCTCAGGGAGTAAGGCCTCCTCCACTAGTAACCACCAAATGACCTGATCCAACAGGACCCTCTTCTCACAACCCTGCAGACCTGGCCTCTCTCTGGTCCCTGTAAGACCTGTTGTTTTGTTTTGTTTTCTCTACTCTCCTCTAACTCAGCTGTTACGTACTTCTGAGGATGTGGCCAAGATGCAGGAGGAGCTGGAGATTATGCGCCCCCTGCTGGAAGAGGCTGCCAAGGACACCTTGCTCACTATGGATCAGATCAAGGTTGGGGTGTTTCTGGACCCACCACCTCTCTGATCCTGTCTGAGGATGCTTAACCCCTCAGATAGCTAGTCCCTGGCTTTCACATGTCTTCTAGCCTTTGTCTACTTCATTTTCCTCATTCACCAGTTGTCCATTTTCTTGACAAATGCTTAGGCAGAACTATTAATACTTTAAGCCAGGCATGCCCTTGGCAGGGGTTCTATGAAGAGCAAGGCAGATGAATCCAAACAGGTCAAGCAATGCTGATGGGCACATCTCAGACTGAGTGGCAGGACCATCACCGGCAGATTCTGCACAGAATCAGGGTTTACAGTAAGGGTCCAGTCCTCCCAGCACATATCACCATTATTACCATGGCAGCTTCCTGCCAGTATTTAAGTGTCCTGCTCTCCAGAGTCAGAGTGTCACAAAATGTTCCCCAAAGAAATGGGGATGTGCATCTTTGCATCATATGTGATGGCCATGTGGGCCAATTGGGCTGGGACACCCAAACCTAGAAACTCCTAAGCTCTGATGTAGGCACTCAAGATATAGAAGGAACTCCTGGCCTTCCCAGGTCTCTACAACCTATTGCAACTAAGAGAGAAAAGGTGGCCATCTCAACTTTCAGAAAGGGGAGATTTCTGTCCTTGCCACTGGCCACTAATTGGATCCCCTATCTCCCATCCCCAGGTGGACACAGCCATAGCTGAGGAAACCCGGAGATCAGTGCAAGCAGAGGAGATTAAGGCCAATGAGAAGGCCAGCAAGGCCCAAGCTATTGCTGATGATGCGCAGAAGGATCTGGATGAGGCATTGCCAGCCCTGGATGCAGCCCTGGCCAGCCTTCGAAACCTCAACAAGAATGATGTGACAGAGGTGGGCAGCTGCACATCTCACACTCCCTACCATGTCTCTTTCTGGTGTCCACTTAGGTCCTATGGTGTCCCCAAGCCCACCCCCTGCACATCTTTTGGTAACTGTGTACCAATAGGTAAGGGCAGAATGAGGGCCAGATACTAGCTTCTTGTCCCACTTGCCTTGTGCCATCCCCAGTCAGTCCCAAGGCTCCAGGACCTATGGCAGTAAAGACTTGCCCAAGGGTAGGACCTTCCCTTCTACACCTCTTGACATGGCCCATAGGTGCGTGCCATGCAGCGCCCACCCCCAGGAGTGAAGCTGGTCATAGAAGCTGTATGCATCATGAAGGGCATCAAGCCCAAGAAGGTACCTGGAGAGAAGCCAGGCTCCAAAGTGGATGACTACTGGGAGCCAGGCAAGGGGCTGCTGCAAGACCCAGGCCGCTTCCTTGAAAGCCTCTTCAAGTTTGACAAGGTAACCATGCTAAGCATAGGGGTAAGCCCATGGGTAGGACGCAATAGGATGGAGAAGTGTCTGTCACACCAGTATCTTCAGGTACTGTGGTCTTGTTCTTCCTCTACCTGTCCTGCCACCAGCTGCAGCACACATACCCCTGTGGGACATAGAGGTGTCTGGGACCATGGGAATAGAGCTGTTCCACCCCTACCCCAAGTAGCTGTCAGGTGGGATGACAGCCTCTCCCTCCCCAACAGATGTCTGAGGAAACTGGGATCGGGCCAGGTTCCTGTACCTATAGGATGTCGCCCACAGTCACTCCAAGGCTTCACAGCCTGGAGATCCCCACCCCCACTGGTCATAGTCAAGAGGTTCACCGCCTGTTCTATGTTGTCTCCCTCCCTGAGCTTCGGCTTCCTCTGGCTATCTCTAGATCCTCTGCACTATCCATTTGGGGCTTTTCAGTATCCATGGGTATCTGCTCTTCTCTTGGGTTGTGCCACAGTTAGGTCATCCTGAAGCCCACAACCCCTTCAGTGGACCCCTCTCCAGTCCAGAAGTTCACTGAATGCCAGTTGCCTGGTCTACATGGGCTACCTACCCCCTGCCATCGCACATCATAAGGCAGCGACCAGTGTCACAGCAACTGGACTCCCTCACGGCTTCCATAGGCCTCCTCCTGTTCCATTAGATGAGAAACCAGAGATCAGCAGGCCCAAAGACACCCTTCTCAGAGAGGCACCCAATCCAGGAGGGCTCACAGCCTGAGCTCTGACTCCCCTAGCCTTGCCTTAGTTCTGATCCTGGGAGAGCCTGCCAGAGCTCAGTTCCCAGGCCCATTGTCAACAGTGGTGGAACAGCATGGATGTGGGAGGCTCTCTGGCAGGCACCTGAGATGCAAGGAAGCAGTGTCCTGAAATCCATGAATTCCACCCCAGGACAACATTGGGGAGGCAGTTATCAAAGCCATCCAACCATATATCGACAACGAGGAGTTCCAGCCAGCTGCCATTGCCAAGGTGTCCAAGGCTTGCACATCTATCTGCCAGTGGGTGCGTGCCATGCACAAGTACCACTTTGTAGCCAAGGCCGTGGAGCCCAAACGGGTAAGGACTATTCAGAACTAGAAGGGGCCAGCTCCCCTACCAGGTACTGGCTACGAGCTGGCCCTCTTCCTGCCTGCAGCAAGCCTTAAGGGAAGCCCAGGATGACCTGGATGTGACACAAAGGATCCTAGAAGAGGCAAAGCAGCACCTGCGTGAAGTGGAAGACGGCATCACCACATTGCAGGCCAAGTATCGAGAGTGTGTGGCCAAGAAGGAGGAGCTAGAAATGAAGTGTGAACAGTGTGAGCAGCGCCTAGGCCGAGCCGATAAGGTATGTGCCCCTCTCCAACAGAGCCTGCAGGCAGGACCATCAGGAAGAGAAGAGCTTCTTCCCCTGGGCTCTCCCTATCCCATTCTTAGCAGCTGATGGCCAGGGCCTGAGTGGGCAGAGCCAGCCCCAGGCCTCAGCCCAGCCTCCCAGAGCCCACACCATAAGACTGTTTTTACAGCTCATCAACGGACTATCAGATGAGAAGGTTCGCTGGCAGGAGACTGTGGAGAATCTGGAGAACATGCTTGACAACATCTCTGGTGATGTGCTGGTGGCTGCTGGCTTTGTGGCCTACCTGGGCCCCTTCACGGTAAAGAGCCCCCCACCCCACCCTACCCCGGATCAGCTTTATTCATCCCACAAAGAGACCCTCCTTCCCTCCCTCATGTAGCATGCAGATACTGAGCAGGTACAAGTTGTGACACAAGTCAGAAGAGCTCCCTTTGGGAGTATAAAAAGGCTCACACATGTCACCTGTGCCAGATGCTGCTCTCAATGCCACATGGTGTGTCCCATTTAATTCTCACAGCCATCTTTAGGGAAGGCATTGCAGGCAGGACCCCTTTCATAGACAAGGGTCCGTGGTTTGTAGGATCCAATCAGGCCTGAAGTGTCTGTAATGTCTAGCTCCACATTAGCTAATGCACTGAGCTTTGACTTCTACATGCCTTTATCAAGCAGTGTTGTAGCTAGAGGTGAGGAGGATCCTATGTGTCTGGTGTAGTGGTCTCAGGTTTTACATCTCTCCAGGGCCAGTACCGTACAACACTCTATGATCAGTGGGTCAAGCAGCTCACAATTCACCAAGTCCCGCACACCTCCAAGCCCACACTGATTGCAACCCTGGGAAACCCGGTGAAGATCCGTTCCTGGCAGGTAACTCTCAGGAGATGTTAGGATATGGAGCTGGGCTGAGAGCCTCCTGCCTCCTTTTTACCCCCTTTACCAACTAACTCATGGATGCCTCCTCTCTGCCCTCCTGGGTGTAGCAAGAGGGTAGTGAGAGTAGCTAATGTCCCGGCCACCTAAGCTCATCTAAGAACCCTGACCCAGCATGGCACCTGGATTCCCACAGATCGCTGGCCTCCCCAATGATACTCTGTCAGTGGAGAATGGGGTCATCAATCAATACTCCCAACGCTGGACCCACTTCATTGACCCTCAGAGTCAGGCTAACAAATGGATCAAGAACATGGTGAGCAGACCCACTAATGCTGCCTTGTCAGACAGGCTCAGCCAATTCTAGGGAAGCAACTGAGCCTTGGGCCGGCTCTAAGCTCCCATAACCTCACCTTTCCCTGTAGGAGAAAGACAATGGACTAGATGTGTTCAAGTTGAGTGACCGTGACTTCCTGCGCAGCATGGAGAATGCTATCCGCTTTGGCAAGCCATGCCTTCTAGAAAATGTGGGTGAGGAGCTGGATCCAGCACTAGAGCCCGTGCTGCTCAAGCAGGTAGGCCTGTCGGGGAAGGGGCAGCTAGGGACTGCAGATCCAGACAGGGAGCCGTCCACACTCCGACCACAGTGCCTGCTCATCCTGCCCACCACAGACATACAAGCAGCAAGGGAACACAGTGTTGAAGTTGGGAGACACAGTGATCCCCTACCATGAGGACTTCAGGATGTACATCACCACCAAGCTGCCCAACCCTCACTACACACCAGAGGTTTCCACCAAACTCACCCTCATCAACTTTACATTGTCACCCAGGTGAGCCTCCACTCAAAAGAACAAAGCGCCAGCTGTCCCTTCCTGCAATCTGACCCTTGGCCGTCTCCTGGCCATCCCTAAGCTGCAGAGACTCAAGAGGTCTGTCTTTCCTGCTTAGTGACCCCATCAACTTCCTCCGAGGTGCTCTGGTATCCTCAAGGTGCTCCAGATCCTCCACGGGCCCCTCTTACTTCATTTCCACCTAACAGTGTTCCTCTCCCCCTACACACCTACACACCACACAACAGGCCTGTTACATAATAAAGCCTCCATTTGAGTAACTACAAGCAGTGGGAGGGGAAACCGTCCTCTTTATTTTTTGTGCATTGGTGTTTTGCCTGCATGCATGCCTGTGTGAAGGTGGCGGGTCTCCTAGAACTGGAGCTACAGACAGTTGTAAGCCCCCATATGTGTGCGGGAATTGAACCCAGGTCCTCTGGAAGAGCAGTCAGTGCTTTTAACCACTGAGCCATCACTTCAGCCCCAAAACGGCACTCTTAAGCCATATCTTACTTGATCATTCATAGCCCCTTTTGCCAAAGAACTCAGGATCTAGCTGGCCAGCCTCTGCTATTCAAGGTCTAGCTGACAGCCATTGGTTTGAAAGCAGCCCAGCATCAATCCTACAGATTGAGGGTAGGCCTCCCAGGCTGACAGAGGCAGTGGTGCTGAGCTCTTGATAGCTAAATGTGGGCTTACACTGAGCCCTGGAGTTCCCCAGGTGCTACAGACATGGTCTTCCACCCCGGTAGTGGCCTAGAGGACCAGCTACTGGGCCAGGTCGTGGCTGAGGAACGACCTGATCTAGAAGAGGCCAAGAACCAGCTGATTGTCAGTAATGCCAAGATGCGCCAAGAGCTGAAGGACATTGAAGACCAGATACTGTACCGTCTCAGCTCCTCCGAGGGTAACCCTGTAGATGACATGGAACTTATCAAGGTGCTGGAGGCTTCCAAGATGAAGGCTGCTGAGATTCAGGTTGGAAACTGCCTTCACCAACCTGGACCCCTCCCCCCACTTGCCCCAACCCTGCTTCAATCTACGTTTTTGACCTTATTGCTCTTTATCGCCTCCCTGGACCTAAGACCTTTCCTTTTCCCCCTCTACCCAGGCTAAGGTCAGGATTGCAGAGCAGACAGAGAAGGACATTGACCTCACACGCATGGAGTACATCCCTGTGGCTGTCCGCACCCAGATCCTCTTCTTCTGTGTGTCAGACCTGGCTAACGTGGACCCCATGTACCAGTACTCCCTTGAGTGGTTCCTCAACATCTTCCTCTCAGGCATTGCCAACTCAGAGAGGGCAGGTAGCTGTTACACTGGCACAACAGGCCCACTCTAAACTGGATGCAACATTTGTGGGCACCCATAGGAACCCTCATCTCCATTCACTTTTACATCATACACTCATGGTCCTGGAAAAGACACCACCTTTCATCCCTACCCTACTTAGAGCCCTTTCCTGGAAACACTAGCTGTCCAGGGAGATGCAGAGTACCCTGATAGCTGCTAGGAGACTTTTGAGGCTGGGCTAGACCGAGATTCTCTCTCCAATTTCCCCATGCTCTGGCACCGCTTCTCTACCCCATAGACAACCTGAAGAAGCGTATCAGCAACATCAACCGCTACCTAACCTACAGCCTCTACAGCAATGTCTGCCGCAGCCTCTTTGAGAAGCACAAGCTGATGTTCGCTTTCCTGCTGTGTGTCCGTATTATGATGAATGAGGGCAAGATCAACCAGGTGCAGAAGCCAGCAGGTGGCTCAGTGCCTGTCTGTCTAAGGGTTACCCTATTGTGGGCCTGAGAACTCAGCATAGGTATTACAGGAAAGCCAGGAATAAGGGCATAGCACAAGTAAAGGAGACAAAGGTCTTTGAAAGCACAATTCCTTGCTTAAACACAACAGGGAATTCTGGGTTATTATGGCCCAAATGATGTTCTGAACACTGGTCTTTTTTTTTTTTTTTTTAAGACAGGGTCTCTCTGTAGCTTCTGTAGCTTTGGAGCCTATCCTGGAACTAGCTCTTGTAGACCAGGCTGACCTCAAACTCACAGAGATCCACCTGCCTCTGCCTCCTGAGTGCTAGGATTAAAGGTGTGCCACCACCATCCGGCAAACACCGGTCTTCTAAGAGCCTTAAATGTGCTGCTGAGCAGAGACTGTCCCAGGGACAAATTGTTCTGAGCCTCCCACATTTGTTTAGTCAGGAGCTCCCATGGACTTCATGGCCAAGAAAGGGCAGAAGAGTAGGCACTAGGAGTAACCCAGTTTCTCGGGTGAGGAGCCTAGAGACACAAAGGAGCTGGCTAAAGGGTGTAGGCACCAACCTGACCTGTACTCTGCTAGGCTGAGTGGCGCTACCTCCTGTCTGGAGGCTCCATCCAGACCATGACTGAAAACCCTGCACCAAACTGGCTATCAGACCGGGCCTGGAGAGACATCTTGGCACTTTCAAACCTGCCAGCCTTTGCCACGTTCTCATCTGACTTCGTGAGGCACCTCCCAAAATTCCAGGCCATCTTTGACAGTGCTGAGCCTCACCGGTGAGCTGGATCCCAGACTATGGTACCAGGAACACAAGAGAAGATAAGACCCCAGGAACAGGCTTGCCCAGAGGCTTTATCTGAAATATTACCTAGTACTGCCTTGCATCTATGGGAACATCTCCCTGTGCCTCTAGCCCTGTTCTCCTGGGAAACCCCACCTTCTGGCAAAGTTCATGGGCCAGTGGCTTCCCAAGAGCTGGCTCTCAGGGAGATGTGGGCTTTGTTGCAGGGAGCCCTTGCCTGGCATCTGGAACACATACCTGGATGAGTTCCAGAAACTGCTTGTTCTCCGTTGCCTGCGTGGGGACAAGGTTACTAATGCCATGCAGGACTTTGTGGCCAGCCACCTGGAACCTCGTTTCATTGAGCCCCAGGCAAGTGCTGGTCTCCAGGCAGAGCTGGTGTCCTGGGTCTCAAGGACATGACTGCCTTGAGGACTACCTTCCAGCCCTGTCCAGGCTAGAACTCTTGAGTAGAGACGTTCTAGGACCTAGAAGGCCCTTCTGGAACTGCTCCAGGAACCTCAGGAGTCCTTGCCCTTGCCCTGAATCCTCCTATCAACCCCATGTGGTCTCAGCATATCTCCCCATCCTTCCAGACAGCCAATCTGTCTGCAGTGTTCAAAGAGTCCAACTCCACGACCCCCCTCATCTTTGTGCTGTCACCCGGCACTGACCCTGCTGCTGACCTCTACAAATTTGCAGAAGAAATGAAGTTCTCCAAGAAGCTCTCTGCCATCTCCCTGGGCCAGGGGCAGGTAAGGGTAAGGCAGAAAAGGAGTAGGCTGGAGGGGATGAGCAGGTGTCACCTACTCAATGTTCCTGTTCTCTAGGGCCCTCGGGCAGAAGCCATGATGCGCAGCTCCATAGAGAGGGGCAAGTGGGTCTTCTTTCAGAACTGCCATTTGGCACCAAGCTGGATGCCAGCCCTGGAGCGTCTCATCGAGCACATCAATCCTGACAAGGTGCACTGTGCTGCCTATCATTGGGTCCTTCTCAATGAAAGGAGTAATTAAACCACCCATCAAGTACTGAGGCTGCTTAAATGAGACAGTCCCACAAAGCATGCAGCCCAAACCCAGAGGCAAAGCATGTGTACCACGATGCAACTAGATTAATCTGGACTTCTGTTGTTGTTGTTTGTCTTTGTTTTTCAAGACAGGACAGCCATGGCTGTCCTGAAACTCACTCTGTAGACCAGGCTGGTCTCAAACTAAGAACCACCTGCCTCTGCCTCCCAAGTGCTGGGATTAAAGGTGTGGGCCACCTTTAATAGTACCTGACTATTCTGGATTATTAACTAGATTATTATTGTCCCTCCAAATTACTGAGTCTCAGGGGGTTGGTGACTTCCCTAAGGCTACCCAGCACAGACTGGTGACCCTAGAATTTGCTAAGCCCTGTTCTTAGCCAGTTGTCCACATAGCCATATATCCTAACCAACTCAGAGGAGTAAGTCAGAGCATGAGGGTGAGTTTCTGGATAGGAGGGAACCTTAGCTGAAGTCTTTGTGCTTATGAGGTGCTGTGACCACCAGGTACATCGGGACTTCCGCCTATGGCTCACCAGCCTGCCCAGCAACAAGTTCCCAGTGTCCATCCTGCAGAATGGCTCCAAAATGACTATTGAACCACCACGTGGTGTCAAAGCTAACCTGCTGAAGTCCTACAACAGTCTCAGTGATGACTTCCTCCACTCCTGTCAAAAGGTGATGGCTCAGTGGCTAAGAGCTAGGGCAGCTCTTCCAGAGGACTTAGTTCAATCCCAGCATCCACACCAGGCAGTTCACAATGACCCGGGGCTCTAGCTCCATGGGGATTTGACACCTTTGGCCTGTGAGCAACAGCACTCATGTGCACATACCCACATACTCATACACATAATTAAAAATAATTTTCTATTTTTTTAAAGGAGGTACATTCTAAGCTCCCACCTACCTGTCCCATCCCTTCCTCTTATGACCCTGTCCCTTTCTGTCCTGCAGGTTGTAGAGTTCAAGTCACTGCTAC
Source organism: Dicrostonyx torquatus (assembly GCA_028555095.1). Lineage (NCBI taxonomy): Eukaryota > Metazoa > Chordata > Mammalia > Rodentia > Cricetidae > Dicrostonyx > Dicrostonyx torquatus. The sequence goes on from JAQHUG010000143.1 coordinate 159,439, forward strand.
TATCTCTGTGTTTGTTCCATGGGAATGCACTTGAACGCCGTAAATTTGGGCCCCTAGGCTTCAACATCCCTTATGAGTTCACAGATGGAGACCTGCGCATCTGCATCAGCCAGCTCAAGATGTTCCTAGATGAATATGATGACATCCCCTATAAGGTAGACAGGGGACAGGCTGGGGGCCACTGACTTGGGCACCTTTACTAAGGACCCTTACCCACCCACCACACAGGTTCTCAAGTACACAGCCGGAGAGATCAACTATGGCGGTCGTGTGACTGATGACTGGGACCGTCGCTGTGTCATGAACATCCTAGAGGATTTCTACAACCCTGCTGTGCTCTCTTCTGAGCACAGTTACAGTGACTCCGGCATCTACCATCAGATCCCACCTACCTATGACCTCAATGTGAGTCCACAGGAGGGGGCCACTGGGGCTCCTAGGGTCCCATGGAACCTTGATGCAAAAGGGCACAGAAGAAAAGAGGTATAGCCCTGCCTTCCAGAACACCTTTCTATGAAAATCCCACCCACAGCAGAGACAGTCATACCTAGTGGAGACAGGCTTCTGTGGGGGTAAGCAAACCCTCCTCACCTATTCCACGTATCGCTAGTGGTTGGCCATGCAGGCTATGTGTGGGGTAGAGATGCTCCCTGAGGACATACTTCTAGGGTGATGGGGGAAGCATCCTGAACTGAGGTTAGGTTGGGTGAGCAAGAGGGAGCATGTCAGGTTTGAGCAGCTACAGAAACAAGTAGAGGGATGGCAATAAATGGCTGAGAGGAAAGCAAGAAGCACAGTACAGCATCAGAGACCACTGCAGTTCCTGAAACAGGAAGGTGAACTGGGGAGGGTGACCGTGACTCCAAAGGCTGGAGAGAACAAGCCAAGGCCTTCAGTTTCAGCCCTCTTGCTTCCTAGGGCTATCTCTCCTACATCAAGAGCCTTCCACTCAATGACATGCCTGAGATCTTCGGTTTGCATGACAATGCCAATATCACCTTTGCCCAGAATGAGACTTTCGCTCTATTCGGTGCCATTCTCCAGCTGCAGCCCAAATCATCCTCGGTGGGCGGCCAGAGCCGGGAGGAGGTGGGTAGTAGTGGAAGGAAAGGGCCAAAGTCTGGGCAAGGCCAGGCTGCCCGATCCTGCCTGCACCCTGCGAGTAAACTCTTTGAGGTAGCCAGTCCAGTCCTCTCATCTTTTTGTCCCCTGCAGTTAGTAGAAGATGTGGCTGAGGACATTCTGTTCCAGATCCCTGGGCCTGTTGACTTACAAGAGGTGATAAACAAATTCCCTGTGCTATATGAGGAGTCAATGAACACAGTGCTGGTACAAGAAGTCATTAGGTAATTTCTTGCCACACCTTAGCCAACCAGTGAGGGGCCACTGCACTATATATATATATATGACAACAGGTATTGCTATTAGCCAGCTGTCATGCTAAGTGCTAACTAAACATCTGTCTCCTAATTTGGCTGCTTATTTTCATTTTATAGATGAATAAACTAAGGCCTGAGATTGACTGTCTTAAGTCACATATTTACTAAGGGCCAGAGCTGGGATTGTACCCAGAAGGCTTCACCCAGTTCTGCATTTAAGTTGTATTCTGTCATTGTCTATATGGTCACAGATGGAAGGGCATAGAGACTGCCACAGAACCCCAGCCCACTAATACCTTGCCACTGACCCCACAGGTACAACAAGCTCCTAGAGGTGATCACACAAACACTTAGTGACATGCTCAAGGCACTTAAGGGGCTAGTGGTAATGTCCTTAGAGCTGGAGCTGATGTCCACCAGCCTGTACAACAACACTGTGCCTGAGCTCTGGAATACCAAGGCCTACCCATCACTCAAACCACTGGCTTCATGGATTATGGACCTGCTACAGCGCCTGAACTTTATACAGTCTTGGATCGAAAATGGCATCCCCCCTGTCTTCTGGATCAGCGGCTTCTTCTTCCCTCAAGCTTTCCTAACGGGCACGCTGCAGAACTTTGCCCGAAAGTTCGTCATTTCTATTGACACTATCGCCTTTGACTTCAAGGTCTGAACATGAGGGGGTGGTGCACTACGGTCATAATTACCTAAGTTTGAAGCAATCCTGAATAAGAGATGAAAAGACCCAGGCCAAGAGCCCCAGAGATAGAAGGGAAGGGCAGACTACAGGTCACAGACTAAAATGGCAGATAGGTGATGGGCAGACAGCAGCTTTCAAGAGGGAATCTCATACAAATCCTAACCTTGCTTCAATGTGGGTGTCTGTGTGCTCACCACAGGTATTGTCCAGGACCCCGTCAGAAATTGAGGAAAGGCCTCAAGTAGGGTGCTATATTCATGGACTGTTCCTGGAAGGTGCTCGCTGGGACCCATTGAATTTCCAGCTGGCTGAGTCACGGCCCAAAGAGCTGTATACAGAGATGGCTGTTATCTGGCTCTTGCCAGTAGCCAACCGAAAGGTTGAGACTCAGGACTTCTACCTGTGCCCCATCTACAAGACTCTGACCCGTGCTGGTAAGGCAACCCAAGCCAGGCCATCCACACTACAGGTAAAAAGTCTAGTCAGTTTACATGGACCCAAGTTAGCTGCCTGGGAAAGCTGATGGAGGTCTGGGCCAGTCCAGAGTGTTCAGGTAATTCCCTGCTTGCTTGCCCTCCTTGGTAATCTATCATGCATCCTAGGAGTCTATGGGCCCCAACTTCCACCAGGGGCTCAGAGGAAGAAAACAGGGCCGTGTCAGTGCTGTGCTCAACAGGGAGTGCAGTGGTGGTGGCAACTTCACCCTCAGTGCCATAACTCTAGGGAGGCCTGAGCCCTCATCAGATCAAGACACCAAGGAGCCTGACTTTTGGGTCCTGGTCCCTTCCTATTCCCAACTCAAGTCTGTCAAACTCATTGTACATGTTCTTCCCCACAACCCAGTGGTGAAAGGGTAGAACCTAACTGTTCCTCTTTCTTGTCTGCTTCAGGAACATTATCAACCACAGGCCACTCAACCAACTACGTTATTGCTGTGGAGATCCCTACCAACCAGCCTCAGCGACACTGGATAAAGCGTGGTGTAGCCCTCATCTGTGCCCTGGATTACTAGACCCAGACAGAAGGGCCAGGGTCATTAAAGTGTTTCAGTAAGTCCCATTGTGCCTTGGCTGTGTATATGAGGCCTCATCTACAGAACCACTGTAGGGCAAAAGGGATATAGCAGTCACAGCAGAGAATTGTCAGTAAGGGATTGGGGGAGGGGTGGCAGGGAGGGTGAGGCAGCTCTGGCCTGCTGTACCTGCCCAAATGCAGTAAGGGATGAGACATGCAATCTCTCAAGTCCCAGTTCCTCTCCAAGAATTCACCGGTTAGATCTACAGGCAGCTCTTGGTCCAGAGCCCCAGGACCTTTTCAGATATAAAGCCATCAGATCTGGTGAGAGCCAAGCATTCTCACCTCAGTACCCTACCTTGTCCACAGCCCATCTTAAACACCACCCCAGGTCTACCATCACAAGCAGTCATTCCTGGCTATCAGCAGAGCTTCGGCCCACAGTCTCATCCACCCTAGCCCCGCCCACAGACCTCAGGACGGCAAGCAGAGGGCCATCTCAGCACGCTTTTATTCACTCACTGACCAGTATTTACAGAACTGCAGGGCAGGACTGCAGGGCAGGGCTGCTGCACCATCTCCCCACAGTCACTATATACAGATAAGGGCCTGCTTGGATCACCTAATCTAGCAGAGCACAGGTCTGTTTGGGGCTGGAGCTTGAAGCAGTGCTGAGATTATGACCCACTGTCATCAAGCCCTATGGGAACACAGGAGTTCTAACCCATCTTGACTCTGCCCCCTACCCTAAGTACCCTGCAAGAGGCCAAGGAAGCTGACACAGTAAGGAGAACTGAGTAGTACCAGCTTCATTCAAGCAACCCTGTCTCTGTTATCCCTAAGAGGAGGGAGACATGGTAATACTGAGGGATTGGGTAGAGGCTACTCTGAGCCCCAGAGACAGATTAGGAGCCCAAGGTAGGCCCATAGTCAGGGCCACAACACTAAAGGCAAAGAGCCCCAGAACCTTGCTTTGACAGAATTAGCAAGTGTGGATGGAACCAGAACAGTCTACATGCCACTGGGACAATTCAACACTTCTCTCCATTATAGCTGTGGGACCCCAGTAGGCTGTGCATCCTACTAGGACACCCCATGCCCATTCCAGCTCAGCAGCCAGGTGCCTGAGTTTGGCTCTCTCCCAAGAAGAATGAAGAGTAAGCCAAGCTTCTTCACAACAAGGACAGGCTAGTAGCTGGGGCTAGAGCACCAGGGCCAAGGCCTTCTCAATTTCCCAGCTAGGACCCTGGTGTCATCCCCAGCAGGATGACAGTTGCTGGGAGAGAAAGCAGAGTCAGAAAGCTGGCCATGATAATATAGTGGCAAGAAGGGCAGGAGCCCAAAAAACAGACATTTCCAAATAGGTAAAATGTATATCCGGCTGCTCCATGGATGATCGTGGAGGCCATAGCACCCTCCAATTCCAACTGTTGCTTCCTGCGCATCATGGGGCTGACTTGCCCCACCAGGCCCCAGAGCACAATGCAGGACACACAGCTCATTCCCACTCCCAGGGCCTGGGCTCTCGCTGAACTATTCATTAATACTGGGAAAAGAAGAGTAGGGCAGGGAGGGCCCTGGTAAGGGCTTTGTGGCAAGAGAGGCTGCAGTTAGGGCCAGAGGTCCTCACTGGCGTTTGGCCTTGTAGGGACGAGAGCGTTTCCGCCGGTCAGGCTTCCGCTGTTTGTGAAGCCTACCGATGCTGACCCCTTGGCGGCGCCGCACTGAGATGTTCTGTTCCACTAGGTTGGCCAGCATACCTGTGGAAAGCAGAAACTCCTAAGTAGGTGGCTGGCTTCCAGGTTTCATGTGCTTTAGTCTGATCAGCCTCAAAAGAATTCTTGGGAGGTGTGCATGGGGAGCTGAGGGACATGACACTCAGCAGGGGAGAACAATGAAGACACTATAGAAGCCCCTCACCTTCCTGAGCCAGCATGGAAATGAAAGTACAGATAAACTCATCATAGTTGTGGGTCCTTCGCTGGTCATCAATCTGTAGGAAAGAAAGTACGTGAGGGCACCAGAGCTCATCAGAGCAACTGTCCTTGGGAGAGGACAGAGGGACAGGCAGTAGAGGGATCACTCACCTTGAACTTCTTCCTTTTCTCCACTTCCTCCTTGAGACAAGCTTCATAGTTTGCAATCTCAGCTTCCACACACTTTAGTAGTGCTAGCAGCTCCTGCCAGAACCCAACATTGTACCTTAAGGGTCTGACTGGCACCAAAGCTCCATTACCAAAAGTAACTAGAAGCAAGGGTGAACAGCCACAATCCAAGGGGCTATTGAGGCCACCCAACCCAAAAAGGCTATCAGGCACCTGGCTGGCTCTAGCCACCAACTTTCACAACAAAATTCCAATCAAGAACCCAATACCAGATGGGCATGGGGGCTCACGCCTTTAATCACAGCAGGCAGATCTTTGTGAGTTCAAGGCCAGCCTGGTCTACAAAGCAAGTTCGAGGACAACAAAAGCTCCTACATAAGAGAAATCCCATCTCGAAAAAAGGACCCAGTACCTAGGCAGTGAGGCCCTGGGTCTTTGCCTCTACTATGAAAACAAAGCTGAAAGAGAGACTCACCTTAGGTGAGTACTTCTCTCCACTCAAGGTCTCACTGGGCCTGTTCAGCACAGACTTGTCTCTGCTATCTGTGGCTTCCACAACCTCCTTCTCCTCTAGGCTGCTGGACCCCTGGTTGCCTTGGCTTGATCTGGTAGAAGGTGAGGAACCCTTCCCACCCTCTGGGAGAGGACATAAAAAGATGCATCAGAGTACATGACACCTGTCCACCTCCCCCCTTCTCCTTGGGTACACCGAGTGGTCAGTGAGGCACCCAAGGCCCACCTGTGAGTGCCAGGGGACTCAGTACACCATCTTCAGCAAGGTGCAACAGGCCTGTGCTAATGACAGGACCCAGGTCACGGACAGCACGGTTGTAGCGTATGCAGTCAACACGCAGAAGGCTGTCATCCTCTCCAAAGAGCACCTTGGAGATGTGAGAGGTGACAGGGCTAGAGGGCCGTGTGGGGTTAGCTGATCGGATGGGCGAGCGCAAGGGTGAGTTGAAAGCACTGCCAATCTCAGAGGCTGTGTCCGTGCTCTCATTGCTAGGAGTGGGTGAAGGCTGCGAGTGTGTGGGCACAGCCACAGCCGGACTCCCAGCCCCGCTGCTAGTCTTGATGGACAGAGGAATTGAAAGGTCTTTCTGAGACTCCTGAAGCTTCTCAGTTAAGACATTGATGGTGTTGGGCTGCAGCACTGACAGCTGCCCATCTGAAGAATTGCTCAACGATCCTGGCTTCCCTGTCCCCTTCCGCTTGTATCTGTGGGGTCCAATAAGAGGTAAAAAGAGGGAATAGGCCAGGTGACCACACCCAGCAGTGTCCAGAATGGCTCAAATATATCCTCTTCTCCCCAAGCCAATCTGGAAGCTCCTACACTTGGTCCAAGCAATTTGACCCAGCAATGGCACCCTAAGTGCCACAGTACAAACAGGCTTCAAAGGACTTCCTCTATTCTAGCTAGCTCACTTCTAATCTTCCAATGCTATATTCTCCAATAAAACTGCCATCCTATTCAACAGATCATCTCTCCAACCTCTTCTGCTACCCCAAGTCTTTGAGGTCCAGCTAAAAAAGATCACCTCAACAAGACATGTCTTGATGTATAGTAAGATGCTTACCTCCCCCCTAAACCCACCACAAGTTCCTGAAGACTGGGGTTAGCCCTTCAGGCCAGCCTCCTAGCCTCCTCCAAGGTCTTGCATTCTCTAAGTGCCTAGTGTGGAAATGCCTTCTCAGATACAGGGTGAAATATACAGAACAGGACCCGAGGCACCCAAAGTGTTTTGGAGCTGGGACTGACCTGATGGCAGAGCTGGTGTTCTGCACCTCATCCTCATCATCCTCATAGTCATCCTCATCATCAGAGTACTGTTGGGGTGGTCGGACCGGACCGCGGCTGCGGCCCACACCTGCCGCCAAGTCTTCCTCCTCCTAGGGCAGACAAGCACAGACAGCCTTCCTTACGAAGGCTACTCACCTAAACTGGGCATGGCATTGCAGCTAGGGAAGAAGGTAACTTGGCTCTCAGCTGTGCAAAGTACTTCTAAAAGAAACAGGATGCGCTGCCATATGCTTTTGTTACCAGGAGAAACCATCCCATATAGAACCAAGGAGTACACCTAATGTATAGCTCACAAAATGGATTTAAAGCCAAAGGAGCTCTCTTAGCCACCTTAAGGCAATGTTATTGTGCTATGGTAGGGACTATGAGTATCAGAGAATAGTCATCAAGGCCCAAGCAGAGTCAAAGAATAACATTGGGGACCCAACACTGTTGTTGCTTCTCATAAGAAAACTTGCCAAGGTGCTTCCATCTTACCTGCATAGGCGATTTGGCATAATTGTGATTGTCTAGAAAGGCTGGCAGTCGCTGAACAATAGGGGCAGGGTTTGGGGGAACCCCATTGAGACTCCCTGGAGACTTCACCACCAGCTTAGATTTGCTGGGAGGACTGTGGGTCGGAACTTGTGGGCATGAACCAGCCACCTCCTCTGCACCATCTGAGACATGGCAGAGTATAGACAGGACATTCAGATGGATCCTTAAGAGAACTGTACAGCAGTCTCCCCAAACCAGTGACAGTTGTTTCCCCAGTAAGGCGGCTAACAGGACAGGACAGTCATGGTTCCACAATGAGATGGGGAAAAAAACAAGGCAACAAGAAAAGCAGCCTATAGAGAAAATACCGGGGGTGGGGGGTGGGGGGATAGAGACAATACGGAGGGGCAGGGGGTCTAAGGTCATGACAGTCCCTTACCCTACAGGTGTCCTTTAAGAAAAGCTCACTCTACTCTCCCTCAGTGTTTTGAGGGGAATTTCAGACCTCCTGCTGAAGCCCCTACACCACTGCCCAAGTACTTTCTTAAAGTGCTTGGGCCTCCCTTGTCAAGCTATCCAAATGGCTGAGGCCCCAAGTCCCTCAAGTACCTGTGTGAGTGCACTCAGAAGCCGCTGGGGCCCTGCCTGCCTCCAGCCCGAGGGGGGACTTGCTGCTTGCTGGCTTGGTCTCCTCAGGCAGTTGTGACTCTTGAGATTTGTGGGTCTGAATCAGCTCCGGTTGTGTTACTCTAATCAGCTTAAAACAGAACTCAAAGCTTAGAGAAGGGATAGAACCAGGTTTCCATCTCAGACAGCTAAGGGCTCTGACCCTACTCATTCATTTGCTAGAAAATAAAAAGGTCAAACCACAACTTCTTTTTAGAAGCTTCCCACCCTAAGTTTTGCCACCCCTGCAAAGGAAATAAATGGTCAGTTAACCCTGAATCTACAAGACACCATGATTTGGGAATCAGAGACAGACACTACAGTGTTGGAGAGACAAGAAGGCATGGCTGGCATGGCCAGGCAGGAGACCCACTCACCTGCTGCAGGGCCTCCAGAACTGTTTGTCGGTTCACCTTCAATACATGTAACCTGGCCTCATACTTGATCCTGCGGTCAGGTACCACAGCCATCAGGTTGAAGCGGATGTCATGGTATGGTTCCCTGTAGTCACAGTGAAAGCCATCAGAGCAGTTCCCCCCCCAGCCCTGCCGAAAGACTGAGGCAAGTATCTTGTAGTTGAAGGTACAGGCTCTAATCCTATAAGCAGGCAGCAGCCAGTCACATACTCAGAAACCTGAGCTGTACCTTCCAAAAACTATGTGAGGGGCCTGTCAGCAAGTGAATTAGCACACTTGTGCCACCCAGCAACCCCCCCCAAGGCTTGCCCCTCCTCTAGCCCAGCCCAGAGCAGGCCACAGGCAGCCTAGGTAGGAAGACAAGGAGTTGGAAATCCAAGACCCAAACCTGATCCTGCCAGATACACCACATGGCCTTACAATTTACAGAGCATCTGGCACCTCTCTTTCCCTCTTAAAGGGGACACAGTTTCAGAAGGGCACAAAAGGGCAAACTGAAGGTCTTTACCCTGCAGTAGCGAGGCCAATTCGTTCCATGATGACCCGCCGGGCTTTATCTGTCCACTCCTCATCCTCTCCCCAGGGCCCTAGGGGAGAACAAAATGAGGAATCAGGAGGTAGGAAATCCTGAGATGGGGTGACCAGGGATAACAAGGAAAACAGATTACTGTGGTTGAGCCAGGTACAAGCTTGTCACGTAACTTGGAGCAAGATTAAGTCATGGCCAGTTAGATGTCTTTGGTACCCACCCAGTTCATGCTACTTAGTCTCAAGAACCTAAGGACCCTGAGACCCAGATAACCAGAAGGAAATATGACAAATCCAGCAAGCCACTTCCTCAGGATGCCTACCATGATCAATAGGGTAGACTTTCAACCCATCCAACTCAAAGAGCCGCCCTGTGATAGGCACATAGCTGACAAAGTGGAAAGCCTCCATGGTCCGCACTGCACTGAGGCCATTCTGTTTCTCGGGAAGATGACGTGGTTCTGGCCTGGAAAAGAGACAAAGTCAGAGACATCCTCCACTGCCCCTACCCCATATCAGCAACAACAGCTCTCACCTACCTGGCATGGCTATTATGTGCCTTGGCCAGCTCAGGAGCATTTCCAATCGCGTATCCTTTGCTCTAAGAGGAAAATAAGACTACATAAGAACAGATTCTTAGGGCAGAGTTCCAGAGAGCAGGCTTAGAGGCATTCCAGGATCTCAAGCAGCACAGGTAACTTTCCTAAAGGGCTAGTGGTGGCAGATGAGAACACAGGACCTCCCAAAGGGAGGGGCCATACTGGCTTTGCACAGTAATCAGTGACTACTGGGGAGCAACACAGCCTGCTACAAAAAGTTACAGGACAAAAAGTCCTGATGTAGGTGACTTGAGTTTCTCCTTCTCTACTAATATCTCCTTTCTTAACAGCAAAGTCTAAAACCAACCACCTTCCACATAACTTATGAGTCAATTAAATGTTAATTATCATTTGAAAAAGAAACGGCCAAACAGTACCAAATCTCATGTAGTGGCATTACCCAAGTCTCTGAGGACCAGATGTGCCCAGCCAGCTGTGAGACGTGATTTAAGGCACTACAGCATACCTCTGGGCTGAAGCCTTTGGTGAAATCCTTCATTCGACTCAGGGTGGGCCCCAGATCCACACTGCTGCAGTTCAGGAGCACGCTCAGCAAGGCATGAGTGGCACAAGAGTTGGGAATCAGCTGTAAATCAAAAATAGTCACTCATATACCCCTCACACACCCTTCCTTTACTGTAAGCTTCCCCAAGCCCACATTCACTGAGAAGACTACAAAAAGATGTCAGCAATCTTCATCGGTTTCCTTTGTCTCGCTCAGTCTTTCCTCATACAGCACAGACCAAGTATCTAGGGACGTAGAGAATATCCTGAGATACCATCTACTCTAAAGGTATTTCCTTCAATGAAAAAGAGCTAGGTTCTGTTTGCCATGGGTTTCCACAACTACTACTCTACTACTCCTGGTACCAGTCTAGCTCTTCTTCCTGCTTCCCCCACACAAGACCAATTAACAACCAAAAACAAAAAACAGCATCCTGCCCTTCGAACTAGCTCAGAACTCAGCAGACCTGGTGGGCAAAGAACATGTTATTCACAATATCGTCATCAATCACAGATGTATCATCCACCAATGTAGAAACCTTGCGACGGGACCTGCGTTCTTCGATCCATTTGAACAGGAAGATAAATCCATATACAGGCCTAGAGAAGGAAGAGGCAGGTAACAGTCAGCATCCCCTTCTTTCTCTCCCTAAGTCTGCACTGGGGGTGGGGGGGCTATTGCTCTGAGCCCCTCACTCTTATCAAGACTGAATCCAACATGACCCTGAGACCTCACACCAAGAAGCCTATCACAGGCAGTCAAGTGTGAGCTGGATGCCCTGAAAGCCCACTCAGTCACAGTATGAAGTCTGGGCAAGAGAAGGAAATCTGGAACCGGTGGTCCAGGGTGCAGCAAGGTGGAAACACAATATAAGGCACGGAAACTCTGATGAGGAGTAAGCACCAGCTCTCATTTACGGACCTTAGCCTCAAATCGCAAAACCGGGGAAGCATATATACTTCTGAACCAGTCCCTTCATTTCTAGGAAATAAAAGCGGACTTCTCGGATCATTCCTGTCAGCAGGTTCCTCTATTGTACAGATCACCAAAACTAGAACCTGAGTTTAGGGCCCTGAAAAAGGGCCGTGTCACACCAACCAGTCAATGCAGAACAACTTCGTTTAGTTTGGAGACATAGTCTCATTAGGTAGTTTAGGCTGGCCTCAAACTCAAGTGATCTGCCTGCCTCTGCCTTCCAAGACCTGGGATCAAATGGACGCACCACCACTCCTGGTCAGGACAAATTCTGCGTGGTGATGAAAGGCACAGCACACGTGGTCATGTAATTAACGGACTGTACACTTACAAAAAAAGGCACTGTGCAGCCAGAGGCTTCTTGCTGCAACACCAGAAAAGGCAGCCGAACTGCACTCCAAGAATGGTTAGGGTTAAAAGGTGGGTTACTACTTCCTAAGGGGAAGAGCTGAGGGAAGACAGGGAATTAAAAACAAAAACTAAAGTCCAAGGACGGCACCCACAAAAAGCTAAGTTTCCTTATGTGACATTTTATACTACTACTGCCTCCCTTGAAGGGGTACTATTCCACTGCCCTCTCCCAGCCCCCGGAGATGAAGGCCCAGCCACTCACCCCTGGCATTTACTCTGAAGATCATAGATCTCCTCCACTTGCACCCCTTTGACACCTATGATCAGGAAAGAAGAAGTCGGCAAGGCAGCCCCAGGCTCTGCAGCGAGAACTTAGGGGGCACACACACACACACACACACACACACACACACGCCCCCTAACAGCCAAGTCCCAGTGGTCAGGGGCGGCTCTTACCGAAATCTTCCACCAGGAGGGTGAAGAGGCCTGGGTGGGACAAGAGGAGGAGGGATTGTCAGGCAGGAGCGTCCGGGACCCATCCGGCCTCCCCAGTCCCCGGCCCACCGGGGCCCCTCCGTACCCGGGTCACTCTCCAGCTCCAGCCAGCCCTTATTCATCTTCCCGCGGGGCGGCCCCTCAGCGCCATGTCCAGGCCCTGCCAACCCCGCGCCGCTCCCAATGGGAGCGCCCACCGCACTCGGGGCTCCTCAGCCCCACACAGACAACGGGCCGCTCTGCGTCACTAGCCCGCGCCGGGAATGCGACGTCATCACTAAGCGACGACTCTGGCCCGGGACTGGCCTTCCGCCCGCAGACCTGTAGAGGCGGGCTCGCGCGCACAGAGGAGAGCATGCGCGCGCGGGGCGGGTGGCAGAGTCGGGCGCGCGGCCGTTAGCGGTGCTCGTTTTGACCACTGTACGCGTCGCTGAGGTCTCCGCCGGCCACGTCGTCCACGTGACCCAGCCCCCATTAGCGCGTTCGCTTCTCCGACGGCGCAGTCACCACGCGGGGCGGCCGCCCGTGAAGTAGCTACCACGGCTTGTGTCAACGAATAAAGCTCCGGGACAGCGGCGCCCTGGCGACAGCTGGGTGGGCAGCCTGGGCTGGGAGTGGTGACTCGTAGCTTCCGTGGGGAGCGAGAGGCGGAAGCAACCTCCAGTCTGGCCCCGCACCAGCTGCCCGGCAGGCGTGACCTGAGCCTGGTCTGGCGTGCGCGGAATGCTCCTTGAGCCCCTCTTCTGGCTGTTACCTTCGGGGGACAGTTGTGGCCACACCGACACGTATTTTCCAAATAAATCGTTTATTCTTGCGGCGGCGGGGCCGAACACGTTACTATAAGTTTAATTTTCTCAGCAAGCATTTACCCAACACTTTTAAACGGTGAAACAACTTGGTAAGCGTTTTGAGTGAGCATCCGCCGGATTAGGAAGTCACGGACTGAGCAGCTTGCTTTTACCACGTCCATCCTCAACTGTTTTTGAAGATTGTCCCATCTTACAACTACCAGTGTGCACAGACTTCTACTCAAGTAACGTCGTGGTCCAGCGATGCAAAGGACTGAAGTCTCAAGGTTTATCTCTATTCTAACACGATTGGGTTTAGCGCCAACAACTATGAAGTGGTTAAAGTAGATCCCCCCCCCCCCAGGGAAATAGCAGAGTTAGAGCCACATCTTCTCCAGCCTGTCCACGCTTAGTAAGAAAACAAACCGATGTCAACTCTGTAACTGCATCTCCTGTGTTGGGAAAACCTAGCCTGAAGTTTCGATGGCTTGTAGCAGCTAGCGTTTCTATACAATAGTTAGATGTTGGTGAAGATATTTATTATCCCCAGTCTTGATTTGAGGCTTTGGGTCATGAAGTATAGTATGTCTCTAGAATGACCTAATTCATGAACTCTTTAAGAAATGTTACCCTCCTTCCCCTTACTAGACATAGCCCTTCATGGGGTGACTCCCCTGACCCCTTATCCTCAGTTATCCTCTGGAGACTTTGTAATGATCAGTGAAACATGGGTAACTTTGTAACCTTTTTACACTGATAACAGGAGCCGGTGGCATTTTACTCAGGTTACATCTAGACAAAGATGGGGCAGGCCAAACCTCAATGGCCAGCTCAACCTGGTAAAGAGGATGAGAGCCAAGTCTTTACTGTTACTTCTCCCTCAACTCTCCCTAGATGGAGTCATGGCTTGTATGCTTCCAAGTCTCTCAGAGCCCTTTCGCTAGGAAAGAGCTACCATATCTAACTGGGTAGAAAAGGCGCCCACCCTTGGGTACAGAAGGTACATTTTCCTTGAGTGTTGTTCCATGCACTTAGTTAAAACAGAACCGTTTAACTTCAAGTCTCACTTTGGATCACTGATTCTGACCTTGGCCGACATGTTTAGCTCACTGTGCCTCAGTCTCCTCAACTTGAAAATAAGGGTGATAATTGTGCTTCAGAGTGGTAAGTGCCTAAAATGGTTCTTGGCGCGCTTTAATCTTTTTGGCCACTACTGGCATTAATATTGGATATACCCCTTTTATTGAATGAGTTGAAAAGTGCACTATTGCTTTGATCTTGATGAACTTGATAACCAAATGTAAAATCAAATTGCTAATCTACCTTATTTATATTTATAGCTGGAAAAGCCTGTGTTGTCTTCATAATAGTATGAAAGAATTCTAGATAGGAAGGAAAGAAAGAAGCAAATGAAGACTGTAAAAGGAAAGAAGGAACATCTAAGATTGAGGTAGAGAAGGTGACCTGGAAGAGTTGGGTAAAATTGCAGTGGCCATTGATACATGTTGCTTTGTCTGTTCCCATTGGCTAGGGTTAGACAGTATCAAAGCATACACCAGTTCCCCCCTCCAAAAAAAAACAGCCCTCCCCACCTTCCCAGTGCTGTCCCCAGTGGCAGAGTGACAACTGTGGGACCATCGCTACTTAAGTCACTATCACACCTATGCTGCTTATTGACTACAAGGCCTGAGACAAATCACATGCCTCAGTTTACTCATCTCAAAAGCATGCTTTATAATAGTACTCCCTTTGAAGACTGCTCTGCAGATCTGGTGAACTAATTCATGGTAAAGTACCAAAAATAGTGCTTAGCGCTGGGAAACAGTCGACTTCAGTCTCATTTCAGTGCACTGTGGGTAATTGGTAGAAAAAAATAAAAGGAAGGTTACTCTTGAATTCATTCAACCCAGGCAGCAGACACATGAAAGGTCCTATCCTCAAATAATTTAATTTATTTTATTACTTTAAAAATGAAATATGAAAAGCCTTTAAAGAATTTGGTCCCTAATCAGATTACAGTGGCATTTTAAGGGAAAGTCAGAAGGCTTGTCAGTAGCATCATCCAAGTGGTCTTACACTTTTTTCTCTTACATAGAAGAGCTGCCAAAACTAAGAAGGTCATCCCAAAGATGCTCTCTTCAGGCCCTGGTAAGAGAAATGAGGTGATGTTCAGTTGTTGCTTCCAGCCATTAGCAAAGAAGGCCACTCCAATGGGGCAGTGAACTTGCTCCTTTCATTATCAACCCCTACTTCTTCCCCAGATTCTCTTGAGATTAAGATCCTAAAGAATTCAGTGTCTGGCCGGGTGGTGGTGGCGCATGCCTTTAATCCCAGCACTCGGGAGGCAGAGGCAGGCGGATCTCTGTAAGTTTGAGACCAGCCTGGTCTACAAGAGCTAGTTCCAGTACAGGCTCCAAAGCCACAGAGAAACCCTGTCTTGAAAAAAAAACAAAAACAAGAATTCAGTGTCTGACTCTGGGCGATGGTGGCGCATGCCTTTAATCCCAACACTTGGGAGGCAGAGGCAGGTGGATCTCCATGAGTTCAAGGCAAGCGTGGTCTGCAAGAGCTAGTTCCAGGACAGCAAGGGCTGTTAGACAGAGAAACCTTGTCTTGAAAAACCAAGAAAGAAAGAGAGAGAGAGAAAAGAATTCAGTGTCTGTAGTTTTAAAGTTTCATATCTGAAGTTCAAGAAAGAACTTAATTACAGCCAGTTGAGAACAAAACAGTGTAAAGTGTTAGTCTCAGCTTTCAGTGTGACCAAAATTACATCAAGGCCTGATACCTAACAAGAACTAACCTCTGTCCTTGCCAGAATTACACTGTTCCCGGTAGAGATGCTTCCTGGCTACAGCGCTTTAACTTCTGCTTTGTTTTTGTGTTAAGGTGATGCAAAAGTGACATGCATCAATAGAAACCATACTTCATGTTTGGGGTCTTGATCGCTTCCCAAGCTAATCCTATTTAGCTAATCATATTCTCTTGCAGTGCTGGGCAGTGGCAGCGAGGCACAACTCTTGGTAAGCCTAGTAAAAGAAAACAGCCAACCATTATTTGCAGTGTACTGTGCTGCTAAGCTATAGTGCTCCATAGGCTACACATAGTAAATGCACTTCCAACTTAGGGTGTTTTCAAAAACCCTTTGTAAGTAAAGGAGCCTCTAGATGCTTAGATGGTTAGGACCACTTTTCTGGTTTGTTTTTGGGTTTGGTTTTTTGGGGGGGGGTTGTTTGTTTGTTTAGTTTTTTTGTTTGTTTTTTGTTTTGTTTTGTTTTTTTATTTTTTTTAGTTTTTTGAGACAGGGTGTCTCTGTAGCTTTGCTTTGGAGCCTGTCCTGGAACTAGCTCTTATAGACCAGGCTGACCTTGAACTCACAGAGATCCACCTGCCTCTGCCTCTCGAGTGCTGGGATTAAAGGTGTGCGCCACCACCGCCCGGCCACTTTTCTGTTTTTAATGATAAACTTGAACCAAGCCTTTATTCTTAATGTTCACTCTTCCAGTTTGCCTGCTATGCCTTCAAGAACCTGGTGATCCTGAAAAACTAGGAGACTTTCTTCAGAAAGACAGTCTTTGTGTGCACTATTTCTGTCTTGTGAGTATTAAGGCCCTCTCTGCCCTATGTGTCTTACAGCTTTTGTTAGACAAGTACTTCTGTGTCTACCTTCAAATTTACAGCTGCTTGCTTTTCCTTACAGTTTTTAGTCTTTTTAAAATTACCTTTAAATAATAAATGATGTGATCTAAAATCCTGAAAATATAAAGCATAAAGACCCTCTTCCTTAAATCATGTTCCCTCTTCCTCTCTGCCTCCCAGAAACCAATGCTCACTTGGATTGTCTTTCTAGTTGATTTTCCCCAATATACTTTTTTAATAAATGTAACCTGAATACTATAAAATGAACCAATCTTAAGTGTACAGTTGGATAAATTTTTCAAAAATTTATTTTTATTTTATTGTTTTGCCTGTATATGTCTGTGCACCATGTATTGCAGTACCCTCCGAGGCCAGAAGAGAGCATCAGATTCCCTAGGAGTGGAGTTACAGTTGTGAGCTGCCATGTGGATAACTAGAACTCAAACCCTTGTCCTGCCCAAGAGCAGCTAGTGCTCTTAACTGCTGAGCCCTATCTCTAGACCTTGATTTTTGATAAATTGTATATCCTCATGTAATCACCATCCACATTAAAATAAATAACCTTTCAGTCATCTCAGAAAAGATACCTCATGCCCTCTTCTAGTCAGTGCCACCAGAGGCAGTCATTAGAAGGACCAAGAGATTTGTTTGCCTATTATTTTACATACAGTTTCTTTTAAAAAAAATATTTATTTATTTATTATGTATACAATATTCTGTCTG
>JAQHUG010000143.1:181524-191553 GCA_028555095.1 Dicrostonyx torquatus
CCAACTAAGCTACATCTCCAGCCCTTGGTTTCTGCCTTTTATTTCTTCTTGCCTTTAGTAACTGGCTAGTTGTCTATGCCTTTCTTCCAGCATTAGGGGACAGCATCTAGTTTTTCATCATTATAAATATATTAACTTTAAACTTTTTTCATAGATATGTTTTGTCAGATTGAAATTCTCTTATTCCTAGTTTGTTGAGGCTATCACAAATATGTACTGAGTTTTGTGAATGATTTTGGTATCTATTAACATGATCTCGATTTTTCTCTTTTTGTGGTTTGTTATGCCAACTAGATTATCTGATGTTACAGGCCCTTCTTGGTCATGCTTGGTCATATTCTTTGAATATGAGGTTGAATCCAACTTACTAATCTTTTTATTTATGTCTATCCTCATGAGAAAAAGTGATCTATGATTTTCCTTTCTCTTAAGTCCTGCTAGATGTTAGGGCTTGGTTAATTCTGGTGCATTAATAAGCATATACATTTTAACATAAAATTAAACAGTGTTCTGTAGGGTTTTCTTTCCACCTCATCTACTTTGGAGATCTCACCATATACAACATATAAACCTAGTTCTTTAAGTAGCTGACTGGTGTTTCTTAGTGTGGATGTTCCCAAAATATGAAATTCCTGTTAAAGAATATTTAGAACTGGTCATGACAGTGCACACTTAACAATCTCAGCACTTGGGAGGCAGAGACAGATGATCGTGAGTTCAGAGTCAGCCTGGGTTATATAAGATTGTCACAAAAAATAAGCAGATCTCAAAAAAAAATGTAAAAGGATGGGCTGGAGAGATGACTTGGCGTTTGAGATCACTAGGTGCTCTTCCAGAGGACCTGGATTCAGTTCCCAGCACTGACATGGTAACTCCAGTTCCAGGCGACTTACCAGACACACATGCAGGCAAAACATCAATGCACATGAAATAAAAATAAATCATTAGAAAAAAAAAGCTTGGTATGATGGCACATATCTTTAGTCCCAGCACTTGGGAGGCAGAGGCAGGCAGATCTACATGAGTTTGAGGCCAGCCTGATCTACAAAGCAAGTTTCAGGACAGCCAGGACTGTTACACAGTAAAACCCTGTCTCAAAAAAAAATTTTAAATGACATTTAAATTGTTTCTGTTCTTTATTGATTTTGTTTGTTTGTTTATAGAAATAGCACATGCTTGGCCAGGCGGTGGTAGCACACAACTTTGATCCCAGAACTTGGGAGGCAGAGGCAGGCAGATCTCAGTGAGTTCAAGGCTAGCCTGGTCTACAAAGCAAGTTCCAGGACAGCCAAGGCTGTTACACAGAGAAACCCTGTCTTGAAAAAAAAGAAAGAAAGAACACATGCTCATTGTAAAAAAACATGACTAATATTTAAAAATATAACTAAAAAAACCACTCATTATGATAAAACCTTGGGATAGTGATAAAATGTGAACTGTTTAAGCATTGTTAGGAACTGATAGCTATAATCCAAGTCATCTAACACTATAGGACCATCTCTCTATAATGTTAAAGTAGGATTACCTGATAGACTTGAAAGACTGAGTCAGGAGTACCACAAGTTCAAGACCAGCCTTGACTGCACAGACTGTCTCAAAAATAAATATTGGGGCTAAAGAAATGGCTCAGTGCTTAAAAGTATGGTTTGGTTCCTAAATCCTCATGGCATTTCACAAACATCTGGAACTCCAGGTCTAGTGGCTCTGACCACCTATTCTGATCGCTTCAGGGACTGCAAACACACACATACATAAAGACAAGCACTCATACACATTTTTAAAAATCTGTAAAATAGTTAAATAAATGCATAACCCAAGCTTCCATTACATATTTTATAGCCACTACAAGAAGCCCACTATCCTAATATTTCTGATATTAAGATGAGAGGATGACCCAATGAATTTAATAGAACCATATAACCTTTTTTTTCTTCATTACCCATAGAATCATCTTTGAACACTTTTAAAGAAACAAACAGTCCTTTAAAGTATGCTTTCAGAAGTGCAACTCCTTAGGCTGGGTGGTAATGGCTCACGCCTTTAATCTCAGTACTTGGGAGGCAGAGGCAGGTGGATCTCTGTGAGTTCAAGGCCAGCCTGGTCTGCAAGAACTAGTTCTAGGACAGCCATGACTGTTACACAAAGAAACCCTGTCTCAAAAAAACAAAAAAAAAAGGGGGGGTACAACTCCTAACCTTTTCCTGTTAATGGAGAATGGCCATCAAAGAAGGGATTTTAAAATTCCATTTACCAGCCAAGAAGGGATTTTAAAATTCCATTTACCAGCCAGGCGGTGGTGGCGCACGCCTTTAATCCCAGCACTCAGGAGGCAGAGGCAGGCGGATCTTTGTGAGTTCGAGACCAGCCTGGTCTACAAGAGCTAGTTCCAGCACAGGGCTCCAAAGCCACAGAGAAACCCTGTCTCAAAAAACCAAAAAAAAAAAAAAAAACCTTCCTGTTATACTCTGAGAAAAATATTCTTTAAAAGTCCTGTACTAAATAGGGTAAGACTGTGGGTTCTGTAGGCCAAGTGTGAATGCCGATTTTGTCATTCCTTGCCATGTGATTCCAGCCATGTCACTTGCCACATCATGCTTCAGTGGCCTCCTCTGAAATTAAAGCCACAATAGCTTCTGTGTCGTGTAGCTGTTATAAGCATGAAGTGAGTCAGTCTAGAGAGCACATGTCCCCTCTGGTCACATAGTGGCTGGAGCAGCCCTTAGCAAATGAGGGGCTGAATAGCACTGCGTAAAGATACTGGTTCTGAAGCCCAGTGGCCTTTACCAAGGTATGTTTCTCCATATTGGGTTGTCCAAAGAGTTAATGATTAGAAAGTGCTGAGTATCCAATACATGCCACTATGAGACTTCATTAAATGAATTGTCCCATATACACCAGTGTGTTCCACTGACCTCCATTTCTTTGGTCACCATCACCCCAGTGTACCATTTCACTGACAATCTTACATTGACAGCCCGGTTCTGCTCCTCTAGATCCTATCTAGCAAGTTGCCTCAGAAGGGCCAACCCAACAGAGGTCTCCATGGATTTATGCCCAAAGACATCAGAAAGGAGGCAGCCCGGGCTTCTAAGAAGGTTAGAATTCCTTGAAACGGGGACCCTGGAGTGGATAGGCCTCTTCTCATACGTGTTTCAGAATCTCTGTGCCTCTGTCTGTCCCTGGGAGTCAAACCCAGGACCAGAGTATGATAAGCAAGCATTTTACCACTGAGTTAACCCCCCTAGCCCCAGTTCTCTTATGTCCCATCTCTTCAGGGATGTTTCCTAAGAGAGGAAGCAGCCTCCTGAGAAATCAAGAGGAATCAGTGCTTCCTGAAGTTGAGCTCTAGGGTACCCTGGACCACTGAGGGAAAGAGGATAGCTGTTGCTTCCCAGAATTCCCAGTCAGTAGAAAGAAGAACCACAACCTCTGTTTGTCTTTCTCGGGTCACAAAACATTTTCTGGAATCTCATTTGCAGATCTGCTTTGTGTGCAAGAAAAAGGGAGCTGCTATCAAATGCCAGAATGATCAGTGTGCCAAAAGCTTCCATCTGCCTTGTGGCCAAGAAAGGGGTTGCCTTTCACAATTTTTTGGAGAGTACAAGTAAGTGAGGAAGGAGAAAGTTGGGGTGCCCTTTTGTAACCTGCTGTTTAGACACCACTGAAATCAGAACCTAATTCTCACGAGACTGTTGATTCTCCAACAAATCTGTCCCTCCACTTAATAATGGGAAACAGTGTCTTGACTTGGAAGTTTCACAGGGGTTTCTTCTTGCTTCCTGTCCCCTCCTTAAATTACAAACAGCTGGGGTTCTTAGACAGCTGCGCATAAATAGGGCTTTAAGTAATGGGAAGCCATGGAGACAGTCATCAGAGCTTTGCTCAGTGGGTAAGCAGCCATGTGAAGCCATCTAGAGGTTCTTCACCTGCTTTTCTGAGGGTCTAGCTATTCACTGGGCACCAAGAAAATAGCTGATTGCCCTTCCTAGGTCAGGCAGCAGGGAATCTGCATCAGTAACAAACCAGAAACCAAATCCGTTTACCCACCACAGATCATTTTGTGGAAAACATCGCCCAACACAGAACATCCAACAGGGGAGTCTGGGGGAGGAAAGCTGTGTCTTGTGTTGCGAAGACTTATCCAAAACAAGTGTTGAGAATATCCGAAGCCCATGTTGTAGACAAGCTATCTACCACCGAAAGTGTATCCAGGTGGGCTTCCTTTGCTCTAGGGGAACCTTTCATGATTGCCCTGGCCCTGTGCTTGGAACCAAGGCAACCGGGGAATGCTCAGGCATGTCTAAGCTTCAGAACTACACAATGCAGGCCTGTATACAGGAACTGCTTCCGGGTCAGTTAGGGAATAATCAGCCCAGTATCTGGTTATCCTTGGCCTAGGGCCTCATTCATGATAAGATTTAGACTAGGCAAAATTATCAGGATTGCCAAAAACAAGTGGGCATTTCTAAGTCTGAGTCAAAGAGCTCAAAATCAGCCTCACTGCTGGGACGAAAGAAAAGCAAATGTAGGCTTTTTGTGGGAGGCCTGACACCTGATGCATCACCTAGTACACCCAAACTGCCCTTCCTGAACTCCCCTGAGGTGGCCTGATGGTTTTCACAAATCCTTCTTCTCTTACAGAAATATGCCCACACGTCAGCGAAGCACTTCTTCAAGTGCCCCCAGTGCAACAACCGAGAAGAGTTTCCCCAAGAGATGCTGAGAATGGGGATTCACATTCCAGACAGGTAGCGGGAAGTCTGTACAGAGGGCCTGAGCCAGGGAGTGGGTTGCGAGGGTAGTTCAGAGGCTGGCAGCAGCTGGGCGCTGGTGTGCAGTGAAGTAAGAAGAGTGCTTTTCAATCATCCAAGAAAAGAGAGGGGGAAGTGGGCAGAAGGCATAGTCCTGAAAAGGTGCTTTGAAACAGAACAGAAATCTCTGGGGATAGGGAGTGTGAACTCCAGGGTGGAGCAAAGGACCCATGCTCCACTCTGCCTCAGTCCTCTGCCCACAGCCAGACCACCCCCAGTCTTGTTGGCAGTGCTGGGCAGCCTTTAAACTCTTGTTGTGCTTAGCTTGGGTTCTCAAGGGTCACTAGCAGATTTTGTGTCCCTTACAACTTCTTCTCCCCCTGCAGAGATGCTGCCTGGGAACTCGAGCCAGGGGCTTTCTCAGAACTGTATCAGCGCTATAAGCATTGTGATGCCCCCATCTGTCTGTACGAACAGGGCAGAGACAGCTTTGAGGATGAAGGGTAGGAAGAAGCTCCGGGACAGTGCCATCTTAGATCTTGGCAGTGTTACTAAAGCAGGGTGTCTGCTCTTGTGCACAACCCTCTAGATAAACCCAGTTGCGGGCTGGAGAGATGGCTCAGTGGTTAAGAGCACAGGCTGCTCTTCCAAAGGTCCTGAGTTCAATTCCCAGCAACCACGTGATGGCTCACAACCATCTGTAATGAGGTCTGGTGCCCTCTTCTGACCTGCAGACATACACACAGACATACACACACACATACAATAAAAAAAAAAAAGATAAACCCAGTTGCCAAGTTCCATTTTAGACCAGCCCCTGATTTATTCATGCACAGACGGGCAGGTCTGCTGTTTGTGTCCATTGGAGAGGCACCTGTGCCCACCTGTCACCTCCCAGGGTCATGGGGTGTAGTAAATGTGTATAGTAAAATTAAACTAATTTAAAATGCCCTTGGGGTTGGAGGATGACTTAGTAGTTAAGAGCACCAACTGCTCCTCCAAAAGACCCAGGCTCTATTCTCACCATTCTCATAGCAGCTCCCAATGGTCTACAATCCCAGTCCCAGGGGATCTGACACCTTCTTTGGCCTCCATAGGCAATGTATGCACATGATACATATACATGCATGCAGGCAAAACACAAAAACCCATAAAAATAAAATTCCCAGGAAGTTCTCCTCATGGCTGAGGCTGGATGGTAGGTAACATTCAAAAGTGACAGTTGGTGTCCTGATTGACCTTACACCTCTCCATGACTCTTCCGTAGGCAGTGGCGCCTCATTCTATGTGCTACATGTGGATCCCATGGAACCCACCGAGAGTGCTCCTCACTGAGACCCAACAGCAAGAAATGGGAGTGCAATGAGTGCTCACCTGCTTCAACCATGGGTAAGAACGGGGATGGGAGCTAGGAGGTGGTGGTGGTGGATGCGGTACACATCTTTACTTGCAACACTCAAGTTCAAGGCTAGCCTGGTCTACAAATTGAGTTCCAGACAACCAGGGCTACACAGAGAAACCCTAGGATGGGGATGGGGACTTGTCCTGCCTGGGAATGGAAAAAGAATGTCACAGAGGGAGCTTTGGATGGGCACTGTGGCTTTAGAAGGAAAGCGGCTGGTGAGGGGTTGAAGGACCTATACCCAGGAGAAACAAAGGTTGAGTTTCCCTTCCCTCCTCTATCTTTCTTTCATCACAGATTATGTATCTGAAGACTCAGCTGACATCCCCTGCTGCAGCAGTACCTTCCATCCCCAGGAGCATCTCTCCAGGGCCACCAACCTGGAAGAGAGTCCAGGCTCTTCTTGGACTGAGTGGGTACAACCTTCTCTATCAGAAAAGCCTGAGTCCTCTGGGGGCAGAAGAAGCCGCTCCTGGAGATCCAAAGGAGACAGAGTCACTAAGAACTGCAAAAAGTCCAAGTAACGACTTCAGAGGAGCTGCTGCCAACGACGGTGGAGCACCAGACAGCACTGCTGCATCAGTTTGGAGAGGTAGCACTTTGAAACCATGGGACAAAGGGGAACAGCAGCGAGGTTAGTAGTCAAGAGAAGGGCTCTCAGGGGAGGGTGAGAGTAGAACTGAGTCAGTCTACATGCCAACAACTGAGCATAAGGGCACCTCTGCTCTTTCTCCCCAGTTCTTTTCTCCCTTCACAAAGACTCCTCCACCCTAGACGGTTTTCATGTGCCTCTTCCTGCTTCACTTGTTTGTCAGTTATAAATAAAATTGTCTCTCCAGTGATGGCTCCTTGTGAGTTTGCTCTGGAATCTATCTAGTACACTAAGGAATCTGGAGAATAGAATAAAGGTATAAGAGAACTCAGCTTTCTGGTCCCCAAAATGAGTCACTAAATGATTGAACATAAAGCATAGATGTTCTTTGGGAAGGAATCAGCTTGCAGGTAACTGGGATCCTAGGGGCACAGAGTGTGGCCCTCAAGCAAATAAGCTGAGATTAAGTTCCAGACAATGAGCCAGTTTAGCAGTCCACGTGGGTCTGAGAACAGGCCCTTGTGGCAAGGCTGGGGTCCCTGCACTCAGCATGCTTATGTGGGGCAGAAGGCTTCCACTCACCCTAGCCAGTGTGGTCTTAGCTCTGTAGAGCTAAGTGAGCTCTAGAGTGAGCCACTCAAAGCCCCACTGCATGGTGGCAGGAGCACTTCTGACTAGTATAACGAGAACTTGTATACCAAAACATCCACATTAGGCAAGGCAGCTCGGATGGGAATCTGGCAGAGGGCCTGGGGAGAAACTGAATAGAGCCTATCTTACATTTGTATGTTTTTAATGATTTCATGGGGCTTGGGTTAGTGGGAGAAACTCAGCATTGCTACATACTGAATTCCCAAGGTTCCAGTGAGTCATTGTCACTAACAGTGGAGGACAGTGCTCTCATTTCAAATATTGCTAAATCTTTCAGACTTAGATCCAAGATGTATATGGTGATTGCCTTCAGATTTGACTAGATTCACTTGAAATCATAAGCATTGTTTTTGTTACTGTCAAAATAAACAGGAAAGTAATATATTTTTAATATGTAAAGGTATGTATTTTTAAATCTGTAATAAATTCATTTAAAAATCTTCAGTTCCTAGGAATGGAGTTCAGTGGTAGGACACATGCTTGCCATGTGCAAGGTCCTGGCACGGCTCACCATCCAGCACTTACATACTTACGAAAGTCATTAGACTAGTAAGGCCTAAAAGGATAATAATGAAAACCACTCCTAGCTCACCCTTCTCTATTTCTAGTCCCACTTCCTAATGGCAACTACTGCCATGTTAAAGCAGTTTCTTGATTTAGTAATATTAGAAATTATTGACTTCTTATGTTACAGTGGCCTTTGCACCTTAGGAAATTTCCATTTTCAGTCTTCTGTGATAATTTATATTATCATGACTATAATAATGTGATTTACTATTGATCCAGAAAATACATTATGGTTTAACTTTTCTGCCCCTAAATTAGTAACTTCCCTTTTTTGCTTTCCTTTGGGTTTGGGGGTTTGGATGGAGAGGCACTGTCTTGTTTTGAGGCAGTATCTCAACGTGTAGTAGCCCTGGCTGGCCTAGCACTTGCTATGTAGGCAGACCAGGGTGTCCTTGAACACACAGAGGTCTGCATCTCTCTGCTTCATTCAATAAACTGCCTCTTTAATTTACTCTGTACCTACTGCTAACTTGAGATAGTATATCATTGTCGCTGTTTCTCTTTTCTGGGAGGCCCGCCTTCTAGAGCCTAGCCTAAGCTGGCTGCCCCTGGGCCTTCTGAACAGCTACTACCCTAGGGCTTCTTGGAACTAGACCCTTTTTCTTCATTTTCTACTTCATAGGTTTGATGTGCAGGAGGTGTCTTGTTCCTGCCCATCTTGTTCTGACCTGGAACTTGTCTTGTTCTGGCCTGGAACTCACTGTAGCCTAGGCAGGCCCTAAACTCTCTAGGCTGGCCTGAGCCCCTCAAGTGCTGAAATGACAGGTTTGAGCCACTATTATGGTAGGTGACTTTTTGTTTTGTTCTGTTTTGTTTTGTTGAGACAAGGTTTCACTGTGTAGCCCTGGCTGTCCTGGAACTCACTGTGTAGACTAGGCTGACCTCGAAGTTACAGAGATCAGCCTGCCTCTGCCTCCCGAGTGCTAGGATTAAAGGCGTGTACCACCACTGCCCATTTTTAACAAATTTTTTAAAGATTTATTTTATATATATGAATGTTTTGCCCGAATGCATGTCTGTGCACTGCCCCAGGGAAGTCAGAAGTGAGTGGGATCCCCTGGAACCAGAGTTACTTACAGATGGTTGTGAGCCTCTATGTGGATTCTGGTCCTCTAGAAGACCAACAAACATTCTTACACCCTGAAACATCTCTCTAGCTCCTTAAAAAATATTTTAATTTTAAAGCAGTTTACAGGGGAAAAGTGAAGATGGGGAGAGAAGTCTCACATATCTAAGCCCAGGGCTTCTTCTTGCTGTTGTCTTAGCTTCGTGTGGTAAATTCCTCACAGCAAATAAACCAGGGCTCATACATAATAATCCACTACAGGCCACACATTATTCAGCTTTTCTTGTTGTTTTTTTTCCCTGTACTTTTCTTATGGTTTTTTTTTTTTTTGATTTCTACTCAGGATACTTCCATAGCACCAGCTCATCTTTTTGTCTTGTTTTTTGAGACAAGGTCTCACTATGTTTCCATAGCCCTAGATCCACCTGCCTCTGCCTCCTGAGTTCTGGAATTAGAGACAGGTGCCACATGCCCCGCCACCCTGAATCATTTTCAGGTTCCTCTTGGAGATGATAGCCAGATTATTCTGTGATAGTTTTGCGGAGTAATATAAAATATTTTATATAGTGTCCCTAAATAGGGTTAATCTCATGACTTTTATCATGATTAGACTGGAGTTATGAATTTTGAAGAACACAGAGGTAAAGTGCATTTTATCACATGAAGTTCCATACTGTCAGCATGATCCAAGGCAGCACTTGTCAGCTGTACCCCTTTGCGTGCAGCCCGCAAGCTGTGGGGGGCTTACTCACCCTGTGCTTTGAGAACATATGTGGCATTCTTCTGCATAAATTTACCTGTTTTCTCCCACTTATTTACTTACTTATTTTTATTGTTTATATTTTAATGTGTATTTTTCATTTTATCACTAATATTATGGACTTGGAAATGTGTATATTATACTTTGGGTTTCAGTTCAATATGATTTTTTGTCTAGATTGTTCAAGCCTTGGCTTTTAGGCACTTCTGTGTCCTTTTCAGACATCTCTATCATTGCATT
>JAQHUG010000143.1:192663-213835 GCA_028555095.1 Dicrostonyx torquatus
TACTCACTCATAGGTGGTTTTTAAACATAAAGCAAAGAAAGCCAGCCTACAAACCACAATCCCAGTGAACTTAGACAACAATGCGGACACTAAGAGAGACTTACATAAATTTAATCTACATGGGAAGTAGAAAGTAGAAAAAGATAAGATCTCCTGAGTAAATTGGGAGCATGGGGACCTTGGTGGAGGATTGAAGTGGGGAGAAGAGAGGCAGGGAGGGGAGCAGAGAAAAATGTAGAGCTCAATAAATATCAATAATATATATATATATTTAAAAACAAAAAAAGAAATGCTTTTTTTCATAACAGAGTGTCTATTGGAACAAATTACTAGTAGATGTACCTATTCAGTTCATGACTATTTCATAACTGAGGCCCTCAACAGATGATTCCTTTGTGAAGGACAGGAATAAATGTTCAATGGAATTCTCCAATGTATATGTCCCTCCTATGCTTCTTCCCTTTACTGGGGTCAGAAACCTCAGGACTTTATTTTGCTCTCCTCCCTGATGAACCTCCTTTCTTGTCAATGCATCTGTTTTTCACATTTTTGCCCTCCCCTATGCCATCGCCAGTGTTCAGCTCAGACTCACCCTTCCTTCTATCAGTTACAGTATAACACATGATAGCCTTTTGCTTAGGACCGGTATCTATGGCCTTTCGCAGACAGGCCTACACAGCTGCATCTCCCACACAGTGTCCCACCCACGGGCGTTCTGCCCTGTTCTTTTCTGAACTGCTGGGCCTCAGGTCCCCAGAGTGGAGAACCCTTTCATCCTAAGCATGGTGAACTGAATGCAATGGATTCTAATTTCTGGTCTCTACTTGTTCCCTTGCAGCCCATGTCCTCTGTCAGTCCTACAGTTCTGGGTCTGTCTCTACTGCTTGAGAGGAAGCCCCTTGCAGGCAGAGACCTGTTTTGCTAGCCGTTCTTTTATTTTTTTTTAGATTTATTTATTATGTATACAGTATTCTGTCTACACGTATGCCTGCACGCTAGAAGGACACCAAATCTCATTACAGACGGCTGTGAGCCACCATGTGGGCGCTGGGAATGGAACTCAGGACCTCTGGAAGAGCAGTCAGTGCTTTTAACCTAGCCATTCTTGTTGGTGGTACCTGGCCCAGCCACCTTCCGAAGAAGGTGCTATCTACTCACACTGGGTTTTGATCATGTTGTTCTGGCATTAAACACCAGAGGTCAGTGTTAGCGCATTGAGGAATGAGATTATGAAAAGCTTCCTTCTGTTTTGGGGAATTACACTTAATTTTAATTAATGTGCCTCACTTGTTCTAAACACATTAGTTCAAGTTTATTCATGAGGTGTATTATGTTACTGTTAGAGATGAATATTAAAGCTAGCAATGACACTACCATTCAGGGCAGACTACTTGTAGTCTAGACTCAAAGTGGCCTTCCTAACCCTGGCTTACCTCCCCCACCACCAGTCGGAATATCCAGGCCCGAGGATATTTAATATGATTCTATTGCTCTTCTGCATTGCCTTTCTACCTCATATACATGCACACATGTGCATACAGGCAGACACCCACACTAGTCTGTGATTGATGGGCCAACGGCGTGGGCAAGACAAGAGATACTGTGAAGTCCCATCTCCACTGACCCTGATGTCAGCCCACCCCCACCCCACCCCATGTTTCAGCATCATGGAGGCCCCCAGATGAAAAAAGACTCCTTTTTGACTAAGCAAGGAAACCCCATTTTAAAGGATCAGACATCATGAGGCCCAGATAGAGGAGTGAAGCCTGACAGCCCCTCCCCCTTGACCCCGGCTTTTGACCTTAGCCTGCATGCATGCCTGATAAACAGGAAGGCATCCGCGCCATCAGTGTCCATCCGTCTAAGTGCATCTGAAACCCGTCTGGGCCATCAAAGCCATCCCTAGCCATCAGGATCAGACTAGAATGGACACCATCCTCAAGGAAACAATCCCCCATTGTGTTCCACTCCTTGGAAATGGTGAATTTGTAAACAGGTTCTTACATTTAGACAGATCCTGCCCTGGCTTTGTGTTGGGGTGTTGTTTTTTTCTCCCCTGAACAATGTCCTTTCCATTTGGAACAGCCGTTCACACTATTGTCCTGGACCCTTGGACTACAGGAAACAGCCCAGATTCTTATCAGCTGAGGCGGGTGGAGGTGGTAGGCACAATGAGATCATGTCCACAGAGCAAGCCGCTGTTCTGACAGGGCATTCTTCTACATCTCTGTCTGTGGATCAGAGCTGCCTTGACCTCCCAACAGGCCAATCTGGACTTCAAGTGTCCCTAGTACAGTCCATTTTATTTTATTTTATTTTATTTTATTTTATTTTATTTTATTTTTGGTTTTTCGACAGTCCCTTTTATTTCAAGGTAGACACCTGGATTCTGTTCCAGAACTCTTTTTTTGAATTCCCCTTGGAATCCTAATCCGGTCACAGCTTTCTGATGGCCCTGATTGCTCCTCTCTGTCCAATGGTATACTCATGGGAAACAGATACCATTGTTAGATTAGAGCCTTGGAGCCTATTCCTCCCTGCAGTCCCCCATCAGTGGGACAGGCTACCAGCTGGCTGGAGGCCTCTAGGAAGAAATCCCAGCATCCCTTACAAGCCTCCCTGGAGACTTGGCAGCAGTTCTTACCTCCGACAGAGAATGGTTGAGGAACTAGAAATTTCCTTAATGAAACTCCATCGAAGAAAGTGAAAGGCTTCGTTATAAGGCAGCCTTGGAGGAAAGGGGGCCGAGGTGAATACACTGGGTGGGGGTGGGCACGAGGCCACTGCTGCTTTCTTCATCTCCAATAGACCAGAGAGGAAGGTAAGTCCGGAAAAGGAGCCGGGTGGGACCCCAACAGTCCCCAAGCTTATCAGATATCGTGTCCAAATCTGGCCCTGTACTCCTAAGTTTGTAGTCTTAGAAAAACATGGAGGTTGGTTTCTGGTGGGTGCTCAAACTTCTCCTCATGGAGTCACCCCTGAGCCCAGGGCACAAGTGGGACTAGGCTGAGTCATTATTTCAGTGAAAATTGGAGTATTTCTGAGTACTTCTCTCCTACTTTTAAGAAAATGGTGCCTGGGTGGTGGTGGCACATGCTTTTAATGCCAGCCCTTGGGAGGCAGAGGCAGGTGGATCTCTGTGATTTTGAGGCCAGCCTGGTCTACAGAGTGAGTTCCAGGACAGTCAGAGATACAGTTTAGAAAAACGAAAAACCAAAAAAAAAAAAAAAAGAAAAAAAGAAAAGAAAAACTAAAAACAAAACAAACAAACAAAAAACAAACAAACAAAACCATGGTGCTACCTAGAGAAGCCTCCATTTCCTGGCCTGACTGAGGTGTGCAAATTGGTCTTCCAGGGAGCCAGGCTGCTGCCAGCTGCAGAGAGGATTGTTTTAAAGGAGACAGTCTCTTGATAACTTCTATATGTTCACTCCTCAAGATTCTTGGGATATCTAGGACCTGACCCAAGCTTAACTAAATCAAAGAGAAGCATAGAAGCCATTTGAGACAGCAGAGAAGCTGCTCCCTCATTCTGACAAGCTTCCCACCCTCCCTGAGAAATCACTCTGCTCAGTTCAGGACAGTCACAGCCTCTCTGTCCCAGCCCCCCCCCCCAGACAACCATACAAGACACTGGAAAAGCCAGCCAGAAGAGGCTGAGGGTAGGGAGAATGGAGACAGAGCAGGAAAGACCCCAGACCCACAGTTCCTCTGCTAGTGGGTTTATAGCTCTGCCTCCAGGGCGAAGGAAGTGGAGACCAACTGACATCTGGGAGTCAGGACCTCCAGTGTTTACCAACTTGGGAGGCAACGATTAACAAATTAATCTCATGTGTAAAGGGAAGGAATTAATCTAATCAGCACTTTTAAAAAATGTGCTCTTCAGAACATTAGAAACAAGATGTTAGCAGCCCTGAAAGAAAAAAACAAAAAACAAGAGACAAAGGCCATGACCATGCCACAGTAACGAGGAGGTGGGTGAGAGGCCATCGCAGGAGTCCACAGGGGAGTAGCCCCCAGGCACGGGGCAACCATGAATGCAGAAATCCTGCAATCTTACAGATCATGGAGACCAGGAGGTCAGGGAGGGTTTCCTGGGATTAGCAGTTCACAGGACACAATTTTGGCAACACTTGACTAGTTAGTCTCTTTGTCTATACCTCCTTTTAGCTCTAAACCTGTTTGGGAAATCAGGAACCAGGGGTCTGGACAGCAGAGGAAGTATGAGAGTCAGAGGAAAAAGCTGCAAGAGAAAGATAGAGAGAAGGTAAAATTACTGAGGCCAGAAATAGGGCTTGAGCTACGAAGTGAGGGGGAGGGAAGATGGGTGACGACTTTGGGAACATGGGTGGCAGTGACAGCTGGAAGCAGGGGCTACATGATGTGGCCAAGGGAAGGGGGGACTACGGGGGCCACATCTGTACTCTTTGCTGGGCCAGTGCCAAGTAAATGCAATGGCGATGTCTCTAGTCAGTGGGGATGATGGTTTGAAGTGGGGCAACGGAGCGTCAGGTTCAGTGAAGCTTAGGTATCTGCAGAGGGGGCCCAGGTTAAAGAGAGGACCTGACTCCAGGGTCAACCTACAAGATGAGATCAATGGCTGACCTGTTTTGCTACTCTCTAAGAGACCTATCCAGGCTAGATGTCACAGCCAGTTTCCTGGGGAGGTAGGCTGCTGTCCCCCTGTTTTGAAATGTTCCTGTAGTTTTTTCCCATCTTCCCCTAGCATCAGTGTAGTCCAGACTTTGGGAAGGATGTCACAGGAGCAATGGAGATCGCGGTCAGAAAGCCTTCTGAGTAGGCCCAGTAGCTTACTCTCAAGGCTTCCCCTCCTCCACAGAAGCTGTAGTCTAGCCTGGCCTGGGCATGATTTCAGTGGCCTTAATATACATTAGTGTATGCTTGTAACGAAGTCAGTACAAGGCTACGAGGCAGTGTTACAAATGTCAAGAGTTGTGAAAAAGGAAAGAAGCCGCCTACGTGCCTGTCTGCCCTTTGCCAGCTTCTCCTACCCCCTCAAAATCTTCTGAAGTTCCAGAAAGGTCAATTTTATAAGCCCTCAGGACAGGATTTTCCTTGTGTATTGAGTAATCTTTGCTTTATGAGCAAAACCCTCTGACTTCTTCCGCTGTCGTACACTGCCTGTCTGCTAGAAAATGCCATCTCGGCTGGCCATTTCCGGGAACACATAGTGTTCTTCCTTCCTCATTGGTAGCACACATCCATCAGTTTAGTACAGAAACACACAGATACAATCATGATATAATTGGGTGACATAAATATTTTTTCATCCCTTTATGGCTCTGCTTCCCTCATCAGAGCTCAAAAGTAACCACAACAATAAGAATATCAATAACAATTTCAGTAAGTATGCTTGGAAGACCGAGAAGTCAAAAGACCCATTTCAAAACACTAGCACAAACACAGTTCACACATAGTGTTCCCAGGTGCTCGTACCACAGTACCGTGGGGAGGGCGGCTGTCGACAGGAGCTGTCCTATTCCCAAGTAGAGGGGTACATTGTTCAGGATGTCAAGTTCTTTCTCCCTATGTTTTCCAGGGCCATTTCTCCAGAGGATCCTACCCAGAGTTTGGCAAACTTGACTCGGTCCAAAGGCCACTGAGGGCTAGGTTGCCACTTTCTGTCTTCTTAGGGTCTCCTCCTTCTAAAGAGTCTATCCCCTTCATTTCCTCTGTCTCCACATCCCTTCTTTCCTCCAGCTTCCACCCACTCCTCTTGCCTCTTATTTCATCCACCGATATCCCAAGGGGTGGCACCCACAAGTAGAAGGGAATCTGGATTTGGACGGGTGGATTTCAGGGCTGTTTTCCAGATGAGCAAAGTGGAGAAGGGGTGCACGCTCAGATCCCAGCACGGGGCGGGGGGAGATAGAGGAAATAAACCCAAAGTTTGGACTTGAATAAGACAAGAACCTCTATCTTGCTTCTCATCTCCTCCCCCACCCTCTCTTTTCTTTTTCCTTCTTTTCAAAGGAGGGATCTCACACTTGCCCTCTTGTCCATCTTGTGCGTCACTAACTTGTTCACCCTCAGGCTGGGAATAGCTTTTCATTTAATTGTCCTCCTCCCCCACTCCACTCCCCAGCTGGAGACACAGCTGATGGCAAAGCCCCTCCCCTCCAGCCTAGACCGGATGTGCCCTTGCTACTCATCCTCTCCTAGAGCAGCAGGATTGCCACTGCACCAGCTTTCTTCTCCATAGTCTCCCATTAAAAAGAGAGAATGAGAGCTGGGATATAACTCAGGAGTAGAGCACTTGTCCAGCATGCATGAGGCCCTGGGTTCAACCCCAAGAACCACGAAAAACATGGGAGTTGTATAAATGAGTCATCATGACCACCCTATGTATAGCAGAAAATAGAGACTCAGGGTTGGAAATGTCTGGCCTACCCAGTAACTCCTGAACCAATTGATATCACTTTGATTCTTGAGGACACCTGTCATGGACCTGTCAGGGACCCACCCCTCTCTAGTTCCTTGTAACCCTAGACAAAGCCCAGCATGCTGACCCTGCCCACTGGCTGCAGTTCTCAGGGAGCCCAATTCTAACCTCACAGGCCTGAGTGTGCCTACCTCACCCTTAGAAAGTAGCCCGTGCCTCCTGCAGCTGCTTTCTTCCTCTCTGAAGAGAGGTCACTCCACAGACCTCCTCCTGATGGTGAGGTACGGGCACCCCACAAATGTAGCCTAACAGTTTGGGACCTGGTAAATGGGTACCATGCTGGTGTAAAGGGGAGCCAGGCCACCTCCAAGCTCCAGCAATCCCTTCCTTTGTAAGTATGAGAGGGTGATGGGCTGAGGGCTGAGACAGAGAAACATCTAGATACCAACCACAGAGGCGGGTGAAGAGTGCTCCCCTTCCTCCTGATTCTGTCACCTTCTCTCACACCTCTGTTGGGGCAAGAGCTTCTTCATGAGTGCCATCTTACTGCTTTCCCCTTCTCTGGTGAACTGCCAATACATCACTCAGAGCCACCCATACACCCACTCAGAATGGCCATTGTTCTGCAAGCTGAGAAAGAACCACCCAACCGTCTTGCCTCTGGGCACAACGGGAAATGTGCTCCGGAAGCCACACCATCTCTGAGAACAAATAGCAGGCCCCTTGGGACATATAATCAAGGGGTGCCAGCTCCAGCCTGGGACTGAGAACACAGAGAAGGGCAGGGGTAGGCTGAGGTGCACGATCCCTCCCACCAGCCTCTAGTCTTTCCTGTAGGTGGTAGAAAATTCCATCTCTAAGAGATAACCAGGTGCCCTGGCCTCCTCTGCTCTAGCTGGGTGGGAGGGAGATGGTGTTGAGTCCCCCAGCCCAGCCTGTCCACCCCCTCCTCAGCCATCTTCTATGCGGCTTCTACCTCCCGGGGTGTCCTATTGTGCTCAGCCAGCACCCGACTCTTCACCTTCTTGCCCAACTCCAGCCCTGCCCAGCTCTTGCCCTTAGCCTGTTTTCCCCTGCCCCGGGAGGAGCCTGAGCGCTCCCCAACACCCCTACACCATATACGTTCACAGTACTCATCCACACGGGGCAAGTTTGCAAAACCAGCAAGCTGAAGGATGTCCTTATACCACGACTTGGGTGAGGCCGAAGCCAGGCCTCTCCAGGCTGAGGGTTCCTCTAGCCTTGGCTCCCGAAGGAACAGGCTGTCCAGCTGCACAGCTGCGATCACCTCCAGGGAAAAACGAACCACAGTCTGGGAGAAGCCATGCTCCAGTGTGGTACAGGTATAGTTCCCTGCATCGAGGCGGCTGAGCCTCCGGAACAGCAGCCCCTGCTCTGTTTGCACGACTCGCTCATCTGTCTTCACCTACAGGGTGGGTAGGAGGGCACAGGAGACATTAGCAAGGTATTCATCTCACTTTCTTTGCCCTGCTTTTCCACATTTACCATCCTTAGGATACAAGCCCTGGGCCCTCCATGGGAAAACCCTTCCCAACTCTGCTCTGCCTCACACCCCAGACTGAAGCCATCCTGGGAGTGGATGGACCTTCCCAGTTGGGACCAGAAGAGGGCTTGGCCAGACAACTGGCTTCTGAGGAAGAAGCTTAGGGCTAGGTGTTGGGGACTGTGGATCCTCAGACCCTGAATTCTCTATGACCCCTTGCCTGCCGGAGTATACAACTTGTTTTCCTATGCTTGTAGCTGCTCTGAGCACAAGACCTCCCTGATGGCAGGGCAATGGTTTCTGGTGGGCTTGCAGCTGAAGATCCAATGTGGCCATTGGTCAGGGAAGGCACTATATAAGCTACCCTGGAACAAAATAAAGTTGGCATTCTTGGCATTCTTGTTTCAAGGATGACCCATGTCTCTCTCTCTCTCTCTCTCTNATGGCAGGGCAATGGTTTCTGGTGGGCTTGCAGCTGAAGATCCAATGTGGCCATTGGTCAGGGAAGGCACTATATAAGCTACCCTGGAACAAAATCTCTCTCTCTCTCTCTCTCTTCCTCTCTCTCTCTCTCTCTCTGTCTCTCTCTCTCTCTCTCTCTGTGTGTGTGTGTGTGTGTGTGTGTGTGTGTTTCAATCTCCAGCCCCTTGCCCAACTCACGAACCGACTTGTGGTAGGCAGGCTGTACAGTCCAGGCAGGTCTGTACAGCTAGCAACAGGAGGTAACATAGTAGTCAGGGACCAGGGCTGAGGCAGAGAAGAATTAAGAAACTCTGGGGAAGAGACCCTTCGAAGCTGAGCCATGTGTTAGCATGACAACTTGCAGACCACCTTGGACTCCATTCCCTCTCTCTAACCTCTGCCACACCCCTCACAGGCTAGAGAGGCTGACTGTAGCTACATCCAGCCTAAGTACTCCCAGAAGCAGAAATATGGAGGTCTTTATAGGTACCCTGGGGTATAATTTTTCTCAGGATGCTCTTTACCAGCTCACCCCCAGAGTCCCTTTCTAGAGCTTAGGGTTCATGGAGGGAAGCAGATCTCAAGGCAGGGTCTCCACTCACCTGGTCAGTCCCCTCATCCCCCGGTCTCTGTAAGAACCAGCGCACTGCAGCCTGGGGAGACTTGGGCAAGCACTCAAGGAAGGTGCTGTTGTACTCTGTGCCAAAGACTCTGGTCGCCAGTCCTGAAGCTTCCTCTGTAGAGAGGACAGGTACAGGTATAGTCAGCATGGGGACTCAGGGACCCAAGCTCTGAGGACCACAAACTAACTTGCATCAGATACCCATGTGATGAGGACTTAGACATTCATCAACCACAAGCCATTCTCAGTGCAAGAAGAGTGTAGCCCCACAAATAGGGAAACCGGGGACTTTATTACAATAGGACTTTTCTAAGCCCATACTTCCCAGGGATGAAGCCCAGTTCACAGGTTAACCCACATCCCCAGCCCACCACTCACTGTCGTGGTTCTGGCCCTGGCCCAGACACTGCAGAGCAGGGTTGCCATGTCGGATGTCCTGCCTACGAAACCGGCGCTTGCCCGAACTCGGGCGGTAGCGGGTACAAGACGAGCCATCCCAAGCACAGTATGGGTCCCGGGCCAGGCAACACTCAGCACAGGCACTGCCATAAGTCTCGCACTGGTGCAGCTGCAGCTGGACCACGCCCAGTGGAGAGCCCACGTACAGCATTTGCTGGGGAAGGAACACAAGAAGAGCCATGGTGAGCTAAGCTTCACCAACAGGCTTTCAACTCCCAGATTTTCCCAAGACCCATCAGTTTCAGGAAGACTTCCAGACTAGAGATGATGAATGTACTCCAGTACTCCAGATCATGTGCTAGGCTGTGAATGGATGGTGGTGGCCTGGTGGCTTTTCTATAAGACTTCTTCAGAGCCGGGCGGTGGTGGCCCATGCCTTTAATCCCAGCACTCGGGAGGCAGAGGCAGGCGGATCTCTGTGAGTTCGAGACCAGCCTGGTCTACAAGAGCTAGTTCCAGGACAGGCTTCAAAGCTACAGAGAAACCCTGTCTCAAAAAAAAACAAAACAAAACAAAAACCAACAAAAAAGACTTCAGGCTTTCTTTGCTGTCAACCTTTGCCAGCTAGCCTAAGGAACTTTGGGTGATTGACCTCTGACTTCAGAATTGTACCTTGCAGGCATGGCCAAACTTCTGACATTGTGATATAACACTGTCATCTGCAAAGCTCATGTATGAGCAACTGAGTTATCAAAAACAAACTAGGGGAGGGAAAAACCAACTCGCGTTTTAAGTTAGTTCATAATTTTGTGTTGGGCCACACTCATAGTTGTCCCCATGTGGCACGTCTAGTGTTCCCAGTATAAAAACCGAGATTTGGACCAGTAATATGACACTGCAGGTAAAGTACTGGCCACCTCGTCTGACAATTTCCACCCTCCATTTGCCACGATAGTGTTTACGGTCCTGTAGACTCCGCCCGCCTCTTGCTCACTGCAACACGAGCTTGGCAGGATAGTTTTTAAAACTTTAAGAAGTTGGGGTTTGCTCCCAGAGGCTGGGGAGACAGCTCAGTCAGTCGAGTGCTTGGACCCAAGGACCCAAGCTCAGCCTTCAGAAACTACATGTGAAAAAGCAGGGTACGGTGGCCCCACCTGCAACTCCAGGCTAGGGAAGTAGAGACATGTGGCTTTAGGGATGGCTGGCCAGCCACTCTAGCCTAATTGGCAGGCTCCAGGCCAACGAGTTTTCTCAAAGAAAGGTGAGCAACACCTGAAGAATGACATTAAGGAGATAGATCCTCTAGCCTATAGGCAGACAGACAGACAGACACACACACACACACATGGCTAAGGGCATACAGCATACCACTAAACGGAATAACCTTGTTTGATTAGAAGTCTGGAATTTTGGGGGCTAGAGAGATGGCTCAGTGTTAAGAGCACTGACTGCTCTTCCAGAGGACCCGGGTTCAATTCCCAGCACCCATGTGGCAGCTCACAACTGTCTGAAGATCTAGTTGCAGGGGATCTGACACATTCACACCAATGTACACAAAAAGTTAAATAAATCATAAAGAATATTTTAAAAAAAAAAGAAATCTGGATTTTATTTCCAAGGCTCTCCCAGGGGCTTTTGTGGCTTTATCTGAACACATGACACTTTGCTCCCTGCTGGACTTGGCCTTAGCTGCAAGACCTAATCAAATCTGATGGGCCCAGATCTCCAATAGAATCAAAGCAAGTTTAGGAGAAGGGACATGGGGAAGGGGTGGGCCTTACCCTTTTGACAGAGATCTCCATCTGGGTGATGGGTGTTGGTACCTGCAGAAGGGATGGGGTCTTAGGATGGGCTGGTGAAGACTGTGCCCAGCATCTGCTTTCAACATCCCCCAAGCCCTGTGTAGGAGCCAGTTGCCCTCCACCTGATCACTGTACCTCCTGGCAGCAAAGGATGGATGAGGTTGGGGAAAGGTGGTGCTTGTCTGTAATCTCAGCACTTGAGCAGTCAAGGCAAGAAGATGGAGAAGTCAAAGCCAGCCTGCTCTATATAGTAAGTCTCAGTCTAAGCTAAGCTACATAGAGACACGTGATCCCCAAATGAAAGTACGGTGGTGAATGCCTTCAGTCCTAGCACGGAGCAGGCAGAGGCAGATAGATTTTTCTGAGTTTGAGTGCAGACAAATAAATAAATATACAACTGGATAG
This sequence comes from Dicrostonyx torquatus, assembly GCA_028555095.1. Lineage (NCBI taxonomy): Eukaryota > Metazoa > Chordata > Mammalia > Rodentia > Cricetidae > Dicrostonyx > Dicrostonyx torquatus. Next base: position 204,261 of record JAQHUG010000143.1, read on the forward strand.
TCTTTTTCTGACATCCAGAAATGTCCCCTAATCCTGGCTAGCCTACAGGTCAAGTGGGAGACTCAGCACAGAGGTCCACCATCCCTCCCCACAATGTTCCCCAGCCGTGAACCAACTGCCCTAAATCATTTGCCTCATGTCCAGAATCAAAATAGCCTCCCAAACAGAGACAATCCCTGTCTGCATATATGTGGGGAGGAGAACTCTTGGGGACTTGGAGTCTCATCCACTTTATCACTGCAAGTTGAACCTGATAAGGCTTTGTCAGAGGTGCTCACCTTGGCTTTCCCTCCCCAGAAAGCACCAGGCATTTGACAGTCCACTTGCTACCTTAGCTCTCCCAGTAATTTAGAAGCACCCCAGGACCTCTTCAGCAGTGTGTACCATATCCTGAGCTTCTCCCCTGGGTTCACTACCCTGGAACCTACTCCAGGCCCAAGGGTGGGAGGTAGAGCCCCCCCCACTCCATTGCTCACCTTAAACACCTGGAGCTCCTCCAGGACTACTTCTTCAGGCTCAGACAGGCCACTAGCATGGAGGGCCATGATTTTGAGCACAGACCCTGAATCTGGAGCAGGGGAACAAGTTCTGGTTAGTGAGACAAGAAAGAAGGAACTACCCTATCCCCACAAACCTGGCTACCTCTGTTCGCCCTCCTACCGGTCCCTAGGAAGATGACATCATAGATCCCATCCTCAGCCTCCACTCGGTCCACCACAATCTGGCGCAGCTGCTGAGACAGGTGAGTTTTGACCAGGACAGGGCGTCCATGCCTGGGCCTCACATGCTGGAACATGAGTGGGTGGTCTCGGACAAACTGTAGCACCTCATCTGGGGAGTCCTTGGTGCTGCCAAAGGGTCGCCCAGGCTGTGCAGTCATCTTGCTAGGGCACTGCAAGTGGCAACAAAGGGGGGATACTTGCAGTCCCTAGGATGGCACTGCCAGGCCTCTTTCCACCTCCAGGGGGGCATGCACATAGCAAAGACTCTCCTCCCAAGCCCTCTGGAGACCCGGCCCACAACTACCATGGGATGCACCTGAAGCTTTTCCTACAGAGGAGCTCCCCCCCCACCCCTACCACCTTCAGCATCTACTTAGGACTCCTTTGCCTGGTCCCAAGCAGTTACTTACTACACCAGGACGAGGGAAGGGCACCTTGCCCCCATAAGGTCCCCACTGATGCTGAGGGCCATCTCGATGGGCAAAGGGCCCATTGAAGACCTCCCAGATGTCTACCATGTGGTACACGCAGACGGCAAAGCCCTGGAACACAGCACTGCCGAGGACAAACAGGGACAATCAGGCCAGGCCGAGGGAGTTGCAGGTGATACAAACTGGCTCAGTGGGTGATAGGGAAGATGACAGTGTCTACTGAAAACAAAGGCTGGGACACAGAGCACAGAGACAGTGACAAAACCAAGATAAGATGAGAGAATAGTTACAGCATCACCGAGTCAGGGAGAAAAACAACGGAACGACTGTGGCGTGAGGGCAGAGACTCAATATAGAAACCAGACTGGGGTGGCTGGGTGCGGGATGTAAAGCGTGCCCACCTGACAGTGCTGAACAGGGCGTACACCTCAACGTTCTTCCCTGCCTTGGGCCACAGCAGGAACACATCCTCTGGGACACAGAGAGAGGCGTTAGCATCATAGCAGCTGCCAGGGTTCTGATTTACCTGCTCAGAGCCATCCCTACCCCCAGAACCCAGTCCTGGTTGGCCATTCCCTTACCCAGTTGGTCAAAGTGAGTCTCAGCCCCACCGGGGCCAGGCACAGAGCATACCAGCCTGGCCTTGAGGAAGGTACTCCACTTGTTCACCAGCACCCGCTGGCCGCCAGCATCATTCTGGGGAATGGGAGGCTGGAGTTGGCTTTATGCCCCATGAGGGTGGGCCCCACTTCCTGTTCCTCTACCCCAACCATAGGGAGAGGGATGGATTTCAGCACTGCATCCTTGCCTCAGTTTCTCTACTGTGGAGGGACAGTCTAGGAAGGAGGTCACAACGGGGATCTTGAACCTCACCACCCCACCACAGCGCTTACCACACAGACTCGGCCCACACGGCTGATGGTGACATGACCTGGTCCACCATCTGGTGATGGGACAGTCTCAGAGAAGAAGAAGTACACCTTGTCATCATCCCGGTCAGAGTTATCTGGGATCCGAGCAGCCATCACAAACCGGGGGTCTGGGAGAGTGACGGGGCAGTGATGTTACTGGGGAAGCCACATGACTCCCCACCCCAGGAGCTGGAGGTATGGCCTGTCCATCTTGTGCCACACCTTCTGTCACCACCACAAGGCTGGATCCCAGGCAGCCTTGCCTTCAGGGGGCCTCACCATGCAGGATGCTCTGGTCAGAGTCAGAACGCAGGGCTGGTCTGGTACCCCCACTTCGGAAAATCATGGCCTCACGTCCAAGGAAATCAGCAGTGAGGCCTGTGTACAACTCCCCACCTAGAAGGGGCCAGAGTCAGGAGAAAGGTCCAGGCCCAGCAACCAGCCCATCCCTTCCCAGTGCCACAGGCCAACTCTCACCCTCCCGGCCCACTCTGGCCTGGTGTCACCCACCTACAAAGGTGCTGGCAAAGGGACGGCTTGGCTCGTGTGGGCAACGCCCCCTTCCATTTTCCACAGTGCTAGGTTCCAGGTGGAGCACATGCTAGAAGCAGGAAAAGGGCACAGAAGGGTGTCACCTGGGAGAGAAGCAGGCCTCCACCCAGGCAGTGACCCTGGCGTGCAACTGGAGCATAGGGTGGGGTTGAGGAAGAAATCCTCATCCAAGGCCTCTCTGATGGGGTTAGCACCCCAACACAAAGGCGCCTTTCAAGCCCCTACCCCCTCTGTCTTACCCTGGTTCAATGGGAAGCGTTCAGAGACAGCAGGGAGGAAATGTCACTGTTTCCCAGTCTCTCATGGGGCCAGGCCCAGGCTCACCTCCCCACGATGTCCCACTGTGATGAGGGTGCAGATGGGCTGGAAGGCGCCAGTGCCACAGGCCAGCAGGTGGGTCCGGTTGTGGGGTTGTAAGACGCGCACAAAGTTGGCACACTCTGTCTGCAGAAGGGAGGCCCAAGGGTGAGGAAGAAGTGCACCATGCCCTTGGGTTCTAAGGCTCAGCCCTGCTTCCGTATCAGCTCTGAGGACATGGGTGAAGGTCACATTCTTCCCAGACCTCCCAAACACTCAGGATCTGCTCCAAATGCTCCAAGCAGAGGCACCAGGGGAGTGGCTGCAGGCCATGGCCTGGCAGTAGATAGCCAGAAAGGCTCTTGTCAACAACACTCACCGAAGGATCTCTTCCCTTCCGGACACACTCTGCCCTCTGTCCTGGCTGTGGCAGCCACAGGACCTGAAATACAGCCGGTGCCTCAGTGTCCCTCCACTCATAGTCTCGAGTCTCCCTTTGGCCTCCCAACTGGAGGTGCCCCACTTTCGCCCCCATTGGTCCCACTCACCTCCCGGGGGTCTGGCCATGCCTGATCCAGCCTCAAAGAGTAGACGGCATCACGGGCTCCCAGAAAGAGGCGATCTCGATACTCATCCAGGTACATGACTTGGAGGTCTAGGGAGCCCCGTGGGCCCAGAAAGATGGCGGAGCGGTTGGCAGACAGGAGATCTAGCAGGATCAAGGGGGGAGGGTTAGGGTCTGCTACTCAACCTACTTCCCAAATGGGGATCCCAGCTATACACACACCACACACGTACATCTGGGCAATGTTGCCACGCACAGGTTTGCTGGAAGGCTTTTAGGACATGGTTCTTGGGACAAATAGTACGAGCAGCTCTCAGTTCCCACCCAATCTAGCCTAATTTACCTCCATTCTTTTTATTTTAAAGTGGTCCTGGAGATTAAACTTAGGGCCACCTTCTGTCACGTTCAGCACCCAAGCATTCTACCACTAAGCAAATTCCCAATTACCCTCCCTCCTCCATTCTTCAGATTCTTGATCTTTCAGCTGACCACTTCCCAGGATCCTGTCTATACCTTGCTAAGCGCCCAGGGAAGACAGCACCACCAACAGAAATTATGTCAACAAGCTTGACAAAGAGCTTGGAGAGTCAGGAAGAAGGTGGTAGAGTGTGGACATTTGCAAAATTGGCTCCACTGGGAAGGTGAGCAGGTCCAGGCAGAGGGAACAACACGGCACAGGGCAGATTGAGCAAAGCCAGACAGAACTCCAGCCTGAGAGTTGTTGGCAAATGACACTCTCCCTCACAGACACTGCCCTGCCAGCTGACCCCAGAGATGGAGGGACAAGGGCCCCAAGAGTTGTAGGTCTTGATATAGTTCCCTGGGGAGGTGGGAGTGACGCCTCAACAAAGAGCTGGTGGACTTGTCACTCTTGGGAAGGCCCAGAGCAACCCTTTGCCTAGAGCTACTCTGGCACTCCACGCCATCCCCAAACTCATTGGTGGCCTCTTCAGGAAGCCCTCCTTGGTTAATATGGACTCTTCACTTCTATCTTGCAGGCCATTTCTAGCAGCCTGATCTCCCCTCAAAACTGCAGCTCCCCTTGGTCTCCACAGCAAGCTTGAACCTTCCACCTTCTAACTGAAGTTCCCAGAGGAGGGTGATTCTTCCCCTCAAGGGCAGTCTGCAGGACAGGTGAGATGGCTCAGCGAGCTATGACACTTGGCACCAAACCTGATAACCCGAGTTTGATCCCTTGGGGCTTCAATTCTGCAACTTGTCTTCTGACTTCCACATGTGCACCTGGGCAACTCTCTCTCTCTCTCTCTTTCTCTTTCTCTCTCCCCCCTCTCCCTGTCTCTCTCCCTCCCCCTCTCTCAAAATGAATAAATAAATAAATGTGATACATTTTTGGTAAAGAAGAATCTGTAATGAAATTTTAGTCTTAAGCATCTTTCCCCATAGACTCAAAGGAGACGGTACCTCACAGCTAGATTAGAATGGGAGGCCTCCTCTGCACACACGCACACACACACCACGCTGGATGGCAGAGGGAAGCAGAGGCTCTCCTGGATGGTAGGTGAAGAAGGGATGATAAAGTGAGATTGGATAGTCTGCAAGAGGTAGAAGAGGCTCCTCCCTTCCCTGTGGCTCAGGACAAGGGCTGACTTCCACCCACACCCTTGATGTCCACCCAGACCCTCTTTATATGTCCCTTTTGCCTGTCCCTCTGTCCCCCTCCCAGCTCTGTGCCCATCCCTACGGAGGTCTCTCAGGAGTTCCATCTCCCCCCTCCCCTTGCAGCAGCCTCCTGAGTTTCCACCCTGCATTAGTCTCCCACTTTGGCCATGGCTCCATTCAGGGGCTGACCAAGGGACCTCCAGAGCCTGGCTCTACCCCTGCTGCCGCTGGCTGGCTGAGGGATGTCCCAGAGCCACAGACACTCACAGACATCACAACATGCACACCAACAGGGCAGCACTGGCCATTACCTCTGTAGGAGAGCCGCAGACGGGGCGCACTGGGGCTGGGACCAGGACTGGGGCTGCCCCCATGGAGCAAGAGGCTCCCCAGGAGGCAGCAGATGGCCCAAGTCGAGGGGACCATGCTGGGAACCAAGCTCTTGATCCAGCTGCTGGATGTAGTTTACGCTGCTGCCACCAGGCCTGCTACTTATAAGGCGGTGGCTCCACCCAGTGCTGGGTGGGAGGGCAGGGAGGACGAGGGAAGCCAGAAGAGCTCCAAGGCTGCCATCTACCTGCAGTTTCTCTAGCCCCCTCAGTGCCCACTCAGTGCCTGTGCAGGAAGCCACCTCCTAGCTGAGGTGTGGATAGCTTAAATGATGGACACTCACGAATGCAAGTACCCAGCTCCTTGCGGCAAAGGGGCAAGACAACCTGAAAAAGAGGTCAGGGTCAAGTGGGGGTTCTGCCATGGCTCCCTGCCTCTCCAGAGACATCGTCGACCTGACTGGCCAGCTCTCCTGGACTGCCGAAGCTGCCGGGGGTAGAGAGCTCTATCCCAAGCAGCTCATCCTGGCAGGGGCTTAAGAAACACCGCACTTCACAGGTCTGCAATGGTAAGAAATGAATGTCTAAGGCAGTAGTTCTCGATCTGAAGGTTGTGACCCCTATGGTGTCAAAAGACCCTTCCACAAGGGTTGTGTAAGACCATCAGAAAACACAGATAATTAGCCAGGCTGTGAAGGCGCACGCCTTTAATTCCAGCACTTGGGAGGCAGAAGCAGGCAGATCTCTGTGACTTCGAGGCCAGCCTGATCTACACAGTTAGTTCCAGGACAGCTAGGGCTGTTACACAGAGAAACCCTGTCTGTTGGGGGTGGGGGGGGGCGGGAAGGACACGACCACAGATATTTGCATTACAATTTATAACAGTAGCGAAATTACAGTTATAAAGTAGCAATGAAAATAACTGTATGGTGGGGGAGGGGGGTCACCACAACATGGGGAACTGTATTTAAGGGTCTGCAGGTAAGGAAGGTTGAGAACTACTGGCCTAAGGTCACCTACACAGGCTTCCCCAGGCTCCACAGCCCCACCCTGTGGAGCTATCAGGTTCTGTCTGTCTCAGCTCAGGCTTTCTCTGAGGTGGGAACAAGGTTTATTGGAAACCCAGGGGACCTTCCATTGTCTTGCTTCCTTCAGGCCCCAGAATTTCAGAAGCCCAGTGGATCAGTGGAGAGTTCTTCCCAAGCCCACGTGCCATGATTCTGCCATGAACTCTGGTGAGTACAGGAAAGGAGCCGAGGGGAGAAGCGGCGAGGAACTGGATCCTGGTTAGTGGGGGCCTCCATGCCACCATTTCAGAGCAGTTTCTGTCCCTGCCACCCCCAGCTCCTACCTCACCCCACCTGCCACCTTCCTTTCAGAATCCACTACTTCAAAGTTAGAGCTTCCAGGATTCTAGAAATGCCTGTAGGGTGGGCCTCTAAGATGGAGTGGCCTATGCTCTCAGAAGGTGGGCGGCAGGAAACTTAGGAGCAGCTGTTCAGAGAGGTACCTGACTCCGTTTATAGCAGAACAGGCTCAGCTCAGCCCTGGGGCCCTCTTTTGCTTCTGGGACCCTATCTCCCCTCCCTATCTCATCTCTGGAAAGGAAACAGATTGGCCCTTGGCTCAGCATGAAAAGGATTCATGGCTTACAATGCCACCTCCATATTCCCCTGGACCCTAGAACATTAATACAGTGTGGGGGCTTTTAACTTGGAAGCAGGTCAGGGACTGCTCAGAGACACTAACAACCACCCCCATCCCACCCCTGCTTCAGTTTCTTCTGAAGAACCCTAACCAATGCCCTTTACAACCTGGGTTTGCCTTCTCCTCCTGAAGCCAAGGGACCAGTCATCCTGGATATGAACTTATACACTGAAGAATGGTTTCTGTACAGGGACTGATAGAGTGGACTCTATCCTGGAAACTCAGTAGAGTGGAGACATTCTGCCTCTATTTTCCTGGGGAAGCATTGTGATTAAGACCAGGCTGAAGCTTTATGCCGTGCTTGAGATTGAGCTGGACACACGGCAAGTAGAGACTGTGAGAAGGGTGCTCCTCAGGCCACCACCTTGAGGTCTATACTCAGCCAGACCCTAACTGTGGCTGTAGGGAGGCCTGTGTCCTTGAGGACAGGCACCTGGGGTGGCAGGGCACTTCATGTCATAGAACCTGTGACAGAGCCTGAAGGCCCATACTCAGCTGTGTGGACTCAGTCAGGTGTCTCACTCTTTCGCTCTCTCTCTCTCTCTCTCTCTCTCCATCCCACCCTTTCTCCTTTTCTTCCTCGGTTTCCCAGTCTAGACTGCAGGAGACAGATCTTTCCTAAAGGACCCTTCCCCCCAGCTGCAGACCCAAAGGTTCCCCGAAGGCTCAGATCAGAGCCTCGCACGGACACCTGGTGCCATCTAATGGACGAAGGTGGAACTTCATGATAGATCAAAAGAACCAATCCGGTTTTGTGCTGGAACAGCCTCAGTTGCCTAAGACACCACAATGCAAAGACACGGAAGCAGAAAAGATGCTCCAGTGAGTTCTTCTAATGGAAAAAAAAATCAAGGGAGGCTTCCTGGAGAAAGCCCTTGTCCAATCAAAGGGTGACACAACCCCACAGTGGAGAGGACAGAAATAAGTGATGCATGCAAGTGACATAACGTTAACTGGTGGGCGCTTGAGATCCCTGGGTTGATTCATGTGTGCTCCAGATGAGTACATGCATGGTTGTATAGCCCAGCCATCCCTGATACAAATCATTAATGCCTGGAAGAAATGGCTCCCTTTTTCTGTCCTCCACTCCCAAGGCGTTTTCTAAAACTCCCTTCAGTGAATGTATCGTGATCTTCATCTCTCCCAGATGGTTCCCACCTCTGACAGCTGATGAGGACAGCCAGGGTGAGCAGGGACATTCCTTCTCTCCTTCAACCTCCTTCCTGACAGTTCTCACTTCTAAACCCTAAGCAAAGAGGCAGCTGTATAGCAGGCTAGGCCTTCCTCCTCTTTCCAGCATAGTGGGCCCGACTCTGTTCCCCTCTCCAGTCACTGCCCATCACCCTCTCTATCCCACACAGACCTCAGGCACTCTTCAAGTGCTCATCAAGAAGGACATTCCTTTCTGTGTGTATCTTAGAACATACCTTCCAGCCGGGTGGTGGTGGCACGCGCCTTTAATCCCAGCACTCGGGAGGCAGAGGCAGGCAGATTTCTGTGAGTTCGAGGCCAGCCTGGTTTACAAGAGCTAGTTCCAGGACAGGCTCCAAAGCTACAGAGAAACCTTGTCTGCCCCAGACTCTGCATCACCCTCTTCCCTCCTCCCTGTTCTTCCTCTGCTGTTTGGCTGCTGTCCACACCATTCACTGTCTGACTTCTGTTCACTCTCTTCAGCCCCCTCAAATCTGGTTTTCATCCGACTGCCCCTCAGGACCCTCCCATCCAGATAACTAAGGCCTAGAGGGAGAGGGAGGGAGGGGAAGAAGGGAAAGGAGGGGAGGAGGGAGAGAGAGGACCCTAATTCCAAACCCCAGGAGCCACTAGTTGTCATCCAGGTCTGTTTCTTTCACCCATCGACTCTTACCTGTGTGTCCTATCCAACTGTTCATGTCAGGCCCAGGCAGCCAGTCTCTGCCGCTTTCTTTGGGGCTCTCATTCGTGGACAAACCTGGGAAAGATTCCCTGCTGTGCTGACACTTATGTTCCTGGCTCTCACTCTGCCCCTCTTTAGTGCCCATCTGTTCATCTTCCCAGCAGCCTGTCCCAGCAGCTCAGCATTGATTCTTCATCTTTCCTGTAATCAAGTCATCAAAACAGCCCCACCTTTATCCTGAGGAAACCCACCCAAACTCTGAGAGAGTCTACCAAGGAACCAGTCTGGGTCTTGGAGAGGTGACTTGCTTGGTCTAGTGCTTGCTCTGCAAGTGTGGAGACCTGAGTTGGAACCCCAGAACCCACGTAATAAAACAGGTGTGGTGGCATGCTCTTGTAATCCCAGCACTGGGAAGGCAGAGTCAGGACGATCCCTGGGGTGCAATGCTCGGTCAGCCCGTCTCATCAGTGAGTGTTCAGGGTAAGTGAAAGTCTGTCTTAGGAAAGATGCTGGACAGTACCTGAGAGATAGCACTCTGAAGCTGACCTCTGGTCTACACACACACACA
>JAQHUG010000143.1:214710-229288 GCA_028555095.1 Dicrostonyx torquatus
CAGAGGCAGGCAGATTCTGTGAGTTCGAGGCCAGCCTGGTCTACAAGAGCTAGTTCCAGGAGAGGCTCCAAAGCTACAGAGAAACCTTGTCTCAAAATAAAAAAAAAAAGAAAGAAAGAAAGGAAGGAAGAAAGAAAGAAAGAAACTTGTATTGAAAAAAAAAAGGAACCTGGGAGTCAGGGAAAGTTCTTTTGCATCAGACTCCATCATGTTTATTTTAAATATTCTCCAAAATGTCTCCTGTGGCAGACTTGCCCCCTAGCTCTGCAACAGGAGAGAGAACTAAAACAGTCCAGGAATAAAAATGCTGTGTCCTTGAGAACAGCCAGAAGGTCGACTGATACTACTACTATTTAATCCTAGGATGTACGAATGTCTGCAGTGGTGTGGGGGTCAAGGTCATCACAAGGGAGCCCACAGAAACAACTAACCTGGGCTCATAGGAGCTCACAGACTCTGGACCGACAGCTGGGGAGCCTGCATGGGACCGATGTGTGTGTCCTCTGCATGTGTGTGACAGTGTGTAGCTTGGTCTGTTTGTGTGACTCCTAGCAGGGGGATCAGGGTCTGTCTCTAACGCCTGGGCTGGCTTTTGGAAACCTATTCCTCATACTGGGTTGCTTCTCCCAACCTTAATACAAGGGGAGGAGCTAGTTCTACCTCCACGTGATATGCTGTGCTTTGTCGACACCCGTGGGAGGCTTGCCCTTTTCTGAACAGAAACAGAAGAAGTGGATGGGGGGAAGGCAAAGGAAAGGCAGGGGGAGGAAATGGGAGGAGAGGAGGGAAGGGAAACTGCAATAAAGATATAAAATAAATGAAAAAAATTAATTAATAAAAAGAAAAAAACAAATGGGAAAAAAATGTCTGCAGTGAGGATGAGGGCACCGGGAAGAAAGCTCAGCTGGGCCCCGCTGGCCACTTCAGCTTGTCCTGTGGTTTCTACTGCTATTGTGCAAACCAAAGTTATCTATCTGCGGCAACTTGTTCTTCTATCACTGAGACAGTCTCCTCGAACACCACACGGTCGGTCGTCTAAACAGGGCTGCCCCAGCTGATTTCTGCCGGATGGTTATAACTCTCCCATTGGATGGTATTGCCTTCTGCGTGCGCCCTCAGCCCCACTGAGAGAGCATCTCTGCTGGATGATTTGGTGTTCTGCTAGCTACTGCTTTTCTCTGTCTGTGACTATTTTTTACTTTTGCTTGCTACATATTTAATAAAGTCATTTATAAATTGTAGATACTTCTCTGAGTACCACAGAACAGGAGGCCAGGCACTACCCACCTCCCACTGAGGGAACTGGGGCTCAGCTTCTGTCCCAATGCTCATTTCAAGTCTTCTGCTTGCACTCCATAGTTGGTCCATTGGTGATCTTAGGGGTTCTGCTCAAGACCTCCTCTTCCAGGAGACATTCCAACATGACTTTATGTCGGGTTACCACACCATTCTGCTTTCCTCACTGAATGCCTTTGCCTTTTCATTTTCCACAGTTGGCTAGAAATTCTGAGATTAGGAACGAGGTCTTGCTCTGACGTGCCACAGCATCTAACCTTTATGTACTACAGAAAGGGTATGTGTGAGAGCTCCCTGAATGATGCCCTTCACCACCAACTGCGGCTCCTCCTCCTCTTGGACATCATCCTTGCTGGGTCACTCTGGATGTCTTCATAGGACCCCCAGTTCTCCAGTTTCCAATCCCAAGGGCAGGCCTGTGGGGACCCGTCTCCACTCCTCCCATGACTCTGCAGGGACTGAGAACTCCTGGCAGCTCTCGCCCAGCCAGAGGCATGTCTAGAATTCCAAGACTCTCTCCGGAATGTGCAGCCTGTCTGGAGAATGCTTAGGCTGCAGCACAGGTGCAGAGGCAGCACAATAGCAGGGCTGAGCTAGGACAGCTGCTAACATTCTGGCTGGAGCCTGGCTGTCATTATCAGCTGTCTGTCCTGAAAGCATTGCTACCAACACCTCTACTTCCTTGCAAACCCTCAGTTACCCCTCCCCAGTCACTGTTCTGGCTGCAGCTTTGACCTTGGCACCCCTACTAAGCTGGTGATATCTCTAGATCTCAGGCCTTCATTTCCTGTCAGGGAAAAAGACCAGATGGGTGACTGAAGGCCAGTCTCAGAGGGCCAAAGGAACTAGACAGTAGGTCCACTTGATATAGTCTGTCTGAGTCCTTGGCTGGCTGCAAGGTGGCTAAGCCCTGTTGTCGATTTGCCAGATGACCTTGGCTCTCTGGGTCATTGGGTCCTCATCTGTAAAATGAATGATAAATTGTGGAGTAAACTACATGCTCGTCAGAGGCCAGGAATCAATATTCCTGGTGGGAAATATAAGGCAGTGGGAAGAGAGTTAGAGCCACAAGCCTGCTGGGTCTCACGAGATCTAGCTTTGTTCCAACCAGGATGGAGAGGTTGCTGTGCCAGGAAGCATCCAGTGCTCACTGAAGTAACTGCTCCTGGAGAGGATATCTGTTGGGACCCCCATACCAGAGCCTGGCTAGAATGGGAAAGTGGGAAGTTTTTAGTGAAGATCGGTGCCACACCTTTCATGAATTCCAGGAGCTTCTTAGAACACAGATTCTGTGGCTGCCACAGGCCCAGTCACTGGGAAGGCATAGAGCAAGCTATCGCTGACCTGATGACCTCTGGCAGAAGGTGGCTTGAACAGTCAGAACACAGGCTCTGAAGCTAGCCTTACATGGGTGGGATCATCAAGAAGAAGGGAACCTTGAGAAAAGACTGTGGCCCCAGGAAAATCAGAGCAAGATACCAGCCTCTGGGGAGCAACGATTTATTTGCACCCCCCAGGACAGGAATGGGGAGAGAGTCTGGGGGTGGGGTGAGGGGATATGGTTAAATGACACAACCAGGTTCAGAGTCCAGAGAACCCGGTTGCACCCATACCACAGGATCTGTCTGGAGAGGGAGGACAGGTGTGGGCAACTCTGAACAAAGCCAGTGTCTACTCCACACCCTTCATGAATTCCAGGAACTCTGTGGAAAGAGGAGCACGTATGGGTCAGAGGTAAGGCCCGGGCAGAGGGTGAACAGCAGCAGATTGGCCCTCCCACCCACTCACCATCATAGTCAATGCGGCCGTCGTTGTTCTTGTCGCCGTCCTTCATGAGCTCTTCAATGTCATCTTCTGTGATGGTCTCACCCGTAGCCTGCAGCATCATCTTCAGTTCGTCCAAGTCAATGTAGCCATCAGCATTCCTACAGGGAGGGCAGGGGAACCTCAGGGCTCAGGAGAAGGTGGAGAGGGCGGGACCCCACCCTGTAACCCCGGGCAGGGACACTACACAGGGTGGGAGATAGACTTCGTGGTATCTAGCATGAGATCTGAAACTCTCCCTTCCTTCCTTCTTTTTTTCTTTCTTTTGCTTTCTTCTTTCCTCCCCCCCTCTTGTTTTGTTTCCTCAAGACAAGTTTTCTGTATGTCTCTGTGTAGCCTTGGCTGTCCTGGAACTCACTCTATAGACCAGGCTGGCCTTGAACTCATAGATCTGCCTGCCTCTATGAGTGCTGGGATTAGAGGCCTGCACCACCACCCCTGGCTGAGACTACCCCTTTCCATTCTCTACTTGAGTCAAGGTCAGAAACCAAGCATGTTCTCACTTGTCAAACATGCGGAAGAGATCCGACAACTCCTCCTCAGACTTCCCTTTGCTGTCATCCTTCATGCACCGAACCATCATGACAAGGAATTCATCGAAGTCCACTGTGCCACTGCCTATGGGTAGACAGAAGGGCCAGAGAGAGAACACGGTTAGCACCAGGCAGTGCCCTCTCACGCCAACACGATAGGGCTAGAATGTTCATTTGCCCTCTCTTCTTATTTGAGGCAGAAGCTTGCTCTATAGTCCAAGCTGGCCAGGAGCTCCCTATGTGACCCAGTCAGACTGACTTTAAATTCTCAACCGTACTGCCTCAGCCTTCTTGGGATTACAGGCATGAGCTACTTGCCGAGATTCTGGGTGAGATGTTTAAGATTTGGAGGCCTGTGTGTGAAGAAGAGGCTCACCATCCTCGTCCACTTCATCAATCATCTCCTGCAGCTCCTCAGGTGTGGGATTCTGTCCCAGCATCCTCATCACCTTGCCCAGCTCCTTGGTGCTGATACAGCCATCCTCCGCACCCAGGACAAAGATATCGAAGGCAGCCTTGAACTCTGTGTCCAACAGTAGGGTGAAGAAATAGGATCAGCAGCCAGGACACTAGAAATCCAGTCCCAGGGCCACCAGCAAACTGCCCACTTCCCTCCAAGAGTTCTTTGAAGCCACAGCAAAGAGAACCCTCAGACTATGGCCTCTAATCTGTTTTTTTTTTTTCCTGGAAAGGCATCCCCACAGTCCCTCCACCTACTCCACTGCCTCCTCAATGGGAGACACTTACCATTCTTCTGTTCTTCTGTCAACTGCTCTACCTAGAGAGGAAAAGGGAACTCAGGACCCAGACTCAGGCCTCAGGGGAGACTGCTGAAGAAACTGACCCATTCCAGGTGGGAAGGAGGCGCACACTCCCAGGTTACAGAGGAAGTCCTCGGTTCTCCTTTCCTGGGCCCCAAACCCAAAGGTGACCCAACTGATCTTCCAGAGGCTAGGCTAGAAGCCAAAGTGACTGGCAGGCACCGCTTCCAGGAGCAAGGTGTCCTGAGTAACAATACTCATTGACCATTCCATGTCCTTTAGATCACCCTAATGAAACCTAAGCTGTGTGGCCTTAGTTAGAGACAGCTGTCCCTCAGGTTGAGACAATAAAACTGATGTGAAGCCACCCACTGTAACCTGACCAGGGTGGCTGGCCAATGAGCTATTTTTAGAGGACAAAGTTAAACCTGGTGATTGTTCTGGGGACTTTGGTATGCCGGGGTGGGGTGGGGTTGGGCAGTGTTATCTGCCCCCCTGGCCTATTGGTGCTGCCTCAGGAGCCAAAATTAGTCCCCAGCCCCGCCAGGCCTTGTATGGGCACTGGGTGGAGGAATACCCCCCCACACTCCAGCTCCACGGACTCCTACAAGTTAGGCAAGGGTACCACAGGAATCAGCTGCAGCCCTTCCCAGCTCACAAGAGGGGCCATATTCTGGGGGCTGGGGGAGGATTCCCTGCGAACAGCTGTTTGCTAGGATTTTCTTGTCCTAGCAAACAAGGTAGAGGTTATAGCAAAAGCCCCTCAAGGTCCCGAGGAGATTGCAGTCTTGGAGTGATGTCCTCTAGCTCTGGCTCTTACTACCCTCCACGTCTACCTAAAGCCCTGAGCCTGCCAGACCTTACAATATGAACAAAGTTTCAGCTTTCATTCCCTCTCCTACCTCTTCCCAGGCCTGGATCTTCTAAGCACCTTCTCCATCCCAGAATTCACACTCTGCAGCCCTCCTCACAGTTGCCCCCCACCTTCTAAAGCTTCTTCAGCCAGCTAAGGGGCTAGAGCAGGGTGGCAGAACTGAGAGAGACAAGGACTCAGAGAGACAATGAGGAAGGAGCAGAGATGGAAAGACCTTGAGGAAAAGAACAAAAGACCTAAAGAATAGAAACACAAATACAGAGGTGTAGCCAAGACGTTGACAGACTAGACATTTAGAAACAGAGTGGGACACAGGATGCTAGAACTTGAGACCACACCCTCTAGCCACCCTGACAGCCCTCTCCAGACTCAGAGACTCCTTTCTTTTCTGCACCATCCAAATGTCAGGCCCACTATTCCTTTGAGGGATTTAGCTACTGATATATGGGGCGCCCGTCTCCCATTCTAAGCTGAGTGAACCCCCAATAGGTCTACCCACCCCAACCCTTTTAAGACTTATCTCGCACGCACCGCAGCTTTGTAGATGTCATCCATGCTGGAGGCAGTTCACAGGACAGGCTACTGGGGTTGCCAGCCAGCCAGCCCTCAGCCTGGGCTTAAATAGCCCTGCCTCCCTCCACCTCCTGCTGCATTCCCAGCCCAGCCCACCACTGCCTGTAATATCCTCCACCCCCTCCACTGGTCCCTGTAATCTCAGGCTGGCCAGAGTCCCTGCATCCTCTGCCTAGGCCAGGAACTGTGAAGGACCGCAAGGACCCAGTCTCTTGCCATCTGTTCCATAGTGAATTCTTAAGAAAAAAAAAAAAACTAACTTACTATGTTTATTTATGTGTGCACATGGAGGTCTTGCAGGAGGCATCCATTTCCCTCTACTACCTAGATACCCAGGACTGAACTCAAGTCCCAGGCTTGACAGCAAGCACCTAAATGATGTGTGTGTGTGTGTGTGTGTGTGTGTACATGCCACATGCCATCTCAATAGCCCCAGGAAAAAAAGTTTCTTAAATGAACATGGAGTCCAGGCCCAGATAGGAAATTAGAAGTAGTGGTAGTGAGTCCAGGCCAGTCAGGTCCTTAAAAACAGTTCAGTCTTGTATGTAATCATAGAGGTGGGTGGTAACACCCTCATTTTCCAGATAAGGAAACAAGAAGCTTTCAAATGGACAGTGACAGGCTGACTAAAAAAAACCCACCTTATTTACAGCTCTCGGGGGTGGGTGACAAGCAGAGACTGGCGGTGTAAGCCCTGCCTAGAAAAGCCTATGTGAGGTTCAGAGCATAACATGAACCTGGTAAGGGGAGAGTCAGCTAGATCTGCTATGCCCCAACCTTCTGGCCAATATTCACTTTGGACTTCAGGCTGCTGTGCTCTGTGATTCAACAAGTATTCCTAAAGCACCCTATCGATATCAGGATTCTTTTCTCTTCCTCTAGTTGGGTCACCTCTTCTCCAGCTCAGTTTTCCCCATGGCTAATGAGGTTTTCTCATTTAACCACTGAAGCTTTGTGTTCAGGGCCAGTCTGTGTCCCCCTCAACTTGAGTTCCTGCAGGATGTCATCTGGGGAACGAGATGGGCAGCACAGATCCCTCCCCCACAACACCTGCACCTCTCTTTTCATATACATTCCCTCTGAACACACCAGTTTGCAGCCTAGCACACAACGGGGATTGCTGAGCAATGCAGAATCACCACATTCAATTCTCCATCACTACATGAAGTAACAGACCCCGAGTATCAGAGAGTCACTCTGGTCCTTGCTCCAGCTCTAAGTCCAGCTCTTATCGTCTCCATCTTGCTTTTGCTACACAGGGAATGAGCTTACAACAGCCAGGCGAGACCTTATTAATGTTCCCTCTGGAAACGTAGGCCAGGCGAAGCAGATTAACTTCAGAGAGTTCAAAAGGCCCCTGGCCTCCGTTGCTGAGGGCGCAACGGATAATAACCACAACTGCCAGAGAAGAAGCTACACAGGTATACAAAAGCTCACTGGACAAGCCCGTGGGAACTACGCATGCGTGCCATTGGCCTGCTTGTCAATCACGGGCGCGGGGCGGGGCGAGGGCGCTAGGAGGCAGTGGGGCTAAGATGGCGGCGCGGGTGCGGGCGGGGGGCGGCGGGGGCCGGGGGCCGGCGGGACGCTGACCCCGCCCCCTGCTGCTGCCAGTCTGCGCCGGGCGTCTGCAGCGGCGGAGCCCGCAACATGGCGGCGGCGGCGCTCAGCTTCGGGACCGAGCGGGAGGCCGAGCCGGCCAAGGAGGCGCGCGTCGTGGGTTCCGAGCTCGTGGACACGTACACGGTGTGCTGGGGGACGCGGGCACCCAAAGCGTGCATAGCGCCTGGAACCCGGAGTTCAAGTCGGGGGCTCGAGGAGGGGTCAGGGTCGCACGTCCGTGAGAGAGTGGAAGGGTCTGCGGTAGCGACAAGGGAGCCCTAGAAATGGAGTGTTGAGGGGAAGGGGCTGGGTCACATAGGTCCTAGAGGAGGTTCTAGGGCGGGGCGCGTGGAGGGTGTAGGGGGGGAAGGAGCAGTGCTGGAGGAATCCGAGGGTAAGGGAGGACCTGGGGAGGAAGGGGTGTGCAGATGAGATGGAGTCCCTCTAGATCCTCCAGGCAAGCCAACCTAAGATATCTTGATTAGGGAGTCTGGGAGGAAGGGGACTCGAGAGGGGTGGTCTCTGAAAGATGGAACCAGAGGAAAGGGCCAGGGATCTTCTGGTGGTGGTGGAGAGGGGGCGGATCTTGATCTCCATCCCCCACCCCCACCCAAGCCTGTCGCAGTCCACATCAGCCTGCGAAGTGAGGAAGGGGTATGGGAAAATGGGCGGCCCTGGGAGCCGGGGGGGGGGCGAGAATTGGACCCTAGTGGTTGGGAAAGGAGAAGTTACCTCAGGGCTGAAGTACAGGACCTACAAACCTTAGGGGACTTCATGGCTTAGGGAAGAGAGACAGTGAGCTTCTTTTACATATCCTTGTAGGCTATAAGGGAGGCCCGACCAAAAAGGAAAGTAGTTTTGGTGATGGTGTTAGAAGCCCTCTTGGTTTGGATAGGTTTGGATACCAGGCTGCCAGGTGAAAACTTGTCTGTGGTGGGGGCTTATAAAGCATCTTCCCGTCTCCTTGTCCTTTGTTCCCAGGAGGGTGGACAGTGGTAAGGGCCTTGGCCCTGCCTATGCCTCACCCCATTGGCTCCCATACTGATACCGCATCCTGAGGGCTATTCCTCTAGCTCTTCTTTCCCCAGCAAGGAAGGGGGACTGTCTCGGTGGAATTCTGGCTGGTGGCTCCTTCTGGAGCAACAGGCTGGTGCTGGAGAAATGGCTGCCTCTGGGGATCAGAGGAATCAGCCTAGTTGACTGATCCCATTCACTGTTCCCGTTCCCCACCACCATCCCCAGGCAGAGGTGGGAAGCTAGGACCATGGAGCTTGCTCATCTAGTTAAGGGATGAGGTCACTCAGCTATGGCTAGCTGCAATCAGTAGAGGTTCATCCCTTTCCCCCCCCCCCCCAAAGCTCTTCCTGTTCGGGGCTTTGTCCTTCCTTTAAGTGACAGGGAGCAAGGTGGTGCTCATCATTTGTCCCTGGGTGTGCTGCGTTGGATGTTATTAACATACCTGTCTTTTGTGTGGCGTTAGGCCTGCACAATCATTTCATACTTACTGCTTGACCTGATCCTTAAGCCTACCAGTTTTAAAATGGAGGAATTTAGGCTCCTAGTCACTTACATAAGCTGCACATAAGCCACACCCAGGAAATGGGATGGCCAGATTTTTGAACCCAGGTTTTCTTAACCACCAAAACCATATTGTCTTCTGATTGGACCACTGCTGCCCCTGGGAATGTGGTGGTGCCTCCAACTCCTGGTTCAGCAGCTGAATTCAGAACCACAGCCAGAGGAAAATGTTGGCTGAGGACCTGCTTGTAGGATGGAGTCAGGGTACCTGAAAAGGTGCATAGCAGAGACACCAGTCCTGCCAAACCCATCTCTGCTCTGTGTCCCTTACAAGGGACAGCCTGCCTACAACTCAGGTTGAGGCAGGATGTAAAAATCTCAGTAGGTGTTTGAACCAGCCCTATTTCCATTCCTTGCTTATAATCGAAGCACGGCTTGACTCTAGACCTCACAGGGCTGTGGGGGAGGCTAGGAAGTCTGGGCCACCACTGCTCAGTAGGGGTCAGGTGCACACTGGATGTACCAGGAGTGGGGAGTGGGTCTGAATACTTTGCAACTATTGTGGGGGCAGGGTTCCCTAGTCACAAGGAATCATTTTTTCCCTTTAGGTTTATGTCATACAGGTGACTGATGGCAACCACGAGTGGACAATCAAGCACCGTTATAGTGACTTCCACGACATGCATGAAAAGGTAATCTTAAGAGCTGGGAACCTGTATCTCAGGGCCTAGGGGCTAAGGATCAAGTCTTCATTGTGCTACACATTAGTTTTAGGGTAAAACTGCCTCTACATCTATTGTTTGCTAATTTTTAAAAATTTTATTTTTAATTGGTCATAGTGGTGCATGCCTTTAATTTCAGCACTTGAGAGGCAGAGTCAGGAGGATCTCTGAGTTTGAGGACAGCCAGGGCTGTTACACAGAGAAACCCTGTCTTAAAAAATAATAATAAAAATAAATTTTAAAAAGTACATATATATATGTATATATAATTTATGTATTTATTTTAGGTGGGAGGGGGTGCACACATGCCACAGCACATGTGTAGAGGTCAGAGGACAGTCTGTGAGCAGTCATTCTCCTTCCGCCACATCAGCCCCAAGGCTTTTGAACTTGGCTCATCACATTCAACAGCAGGCACATCCACCAGATGAGCCCTTTCATGGGCTTTATAGCAGACACCTGATGAAAGAACTGGTTGGGCCTAGGAATCCAACCCTAGCATGAGACTGTCTAGATTAGTATGTTTCAATTTTGATTTTAAAATTGCTGTATTCCTGAGGAGAGCACAGGCTTGAACTTGTTTCACAAAGTATATTTTTTACTCTTTGGTAACGGATTGAGATTATATTTTTCCTTTGCGCTTAGACAGGGCTGCTTTTCTGAGAGATTTTTTTTTACAATGAGACTGAAATATAACACAGACTCCTTTTGTTTTTGAACTTCAGGGGGCCATAAGTACTACTTTTCCCAATGTCCCCAAAGACCAAAGATAGAGTTTCTCACTTGGAATTGTATTAGTATTTCCAGTACCACTTGGATTGGAAGAGGCCACATTCCAGGTGCCCTAGCTGGAGCACTCACCCTGGCACTGCTGCCAAGAGTGATTGTAGAAGATATGATCCTTGCCGGCCTGGGGCTTCCATCCATACAGAGCTACTTGGTCTGTGGTTGATGTGCTTGTGTTTTCTTGCAGCTTGTTGCAGAGAGGAAAATTGACAGAACTCTTCTTCCACCCAAAAAGATAATTGGAAAGAACTCACGAAGCTTGGTAGAGAAGCGGGAGAAGGACCTGGAGGTGTACCTCCAGACCCTCCTGGCCACCTTCCCTGATGTGGCTCCCAGAGTTCTGGCCCACTTCTTGCATTTTCACTTCTATGTAAGTTCCTTTTGGGTTCTCAACTTTGAGGAGAAACAGACTGGACCCTGACTCTGAAAGCAGAGTCAGGTAGAGCAGGTCATGTTTGTGGGTGGGTTTGTGTAAATCAGACTGGCCACTTATTTTCTTCTACTACAAGGCATTTTGTTTGCAAAAACATCTCTTAATTTTTAAGGTGGATTTCCCTCCTAATGGGTGAGGATGGATAGGAAAGAAGTGAAACCTGGTCTAGACACGCTGTTGGAGTGTGGGCTGAGGCTCAGCACCAGTGAAGGAATTAGTCATTCTTCTTGGATTTTAAGGTTATTTTATCTTTAGTGTTGTTCATTTGTGTGGGGTGTGTACATGTCAGTGGAAGCACCGTGTAAACCAGAGAGGATGTTGGGTCCCTTGGAGCTTGAGTTATAGGAGGTTGTGAGTCACCCAGGGAAGCGAATCTGGGTCCTCTGTACGTGCAGTTTGCACTTTTAACTGCTGAGCCTTCCCTCCAGCCTGGAATTAGTCATTTTTAATTAATGAATTGCCATCATAGGGCCCAGGGTAGATAGCTCCCCTGCCGGCATACCAAAGCTGCTTCATAGAGCAGCTCTACTCTCCCTCTGCATAGATAATGAAACGCTACCGCTGACAGAATAAATCCTGCTGAGCAGAGGGTTCATCAGTTTGTGGCTGCCCAGAGTTGTATAGCAAGACTGTGTCTCAAGAACAATAAAAAGTAAAAAACAATTAAGTTGTCAAACCTTAAGACCTTAAATAGTCTAGCCAGGCAATGGTGGCACACGCCTTTAATCCCAGCTCTCGGGAGGCAGAGGCAGGCGGATCTCTGTAAGTTCGAGGCCAGCCTGGTCTACAAGAGCTAGTTCCAGGACAGGCTCTAAAACTATAGCAAAACCCTGTCTCAAAAAACCAAAAAAAAAAAAAAAAGAAGGGTAGAAGGGTAGTCTAGCAGTATGAAGCCAAAACACCAAAAACCAGGAGCAGTTTACTTCTGAGAATTTATTCTATATATACAACATTCTGCCTCCATGTATGCCTGCAGGCCAGAAGAGGGCAACAGATCTCATTACAGATGGTTGTGAGCCACCATGTGATTGCTGGGAATCGAACTCAGGACCTCTGGAAGAGCAGCCAGTGCTCTCAGCCTCTGAGCCATCTCTCCAGCTCCCCTGAGAATTTATTCTAAGGAAAGCTAAGGCAACTATAAAAGGATATGTGGACAAAGGTAGTTATTGCAAGATTCAGAGCAAGATATGGAAGACGACACAAAGAATGGTGGGAAGAAGTTTCTTTAAAAAAAAAAATCAAGCCACACCAGATATGATGGTTGGGCACTTTCCAGACTGTAAGTCAAAGCCAGCCTGGATGGGGCCTCAAGACTTGTCTTAAATTCTCCAAGGCTGGGCATGGTGACACAGGCCTTTATTCCAGCATCTAGAAGCAGACAAATCTCTTGAGTTTGAAATTACCAGGGCTACATGTGAAAGTCCTGTCTCCAAACAGACAAACAAAACAAAACAAGGGCTGGAGAGATGGCTCAATGGTTAAGAGCACTGCCTGCTCTTCCAAAGGTCCTGAGTTCAATTCCCAGCAACCACATGGTAGCTCACAACCATCTGTAATGAGGTCTGGTGCCCTCTTCTGGCCTGCAGCATACATACTGAGAATACTGTATACAAAATAAATAAAATAAATAAATCTTTAAAAAAAAAAAAAGTAGTCAGCCTTGCAACTGGACCTTATATTGCTGGTGTAGCTGTGGACCTTCTGTCATGGAAAATGCATGTATCCAAGAGGAACAAGCCCTTGCTGTTCAGGCGCACGCCTTTAATCCCAGCACTTGAGAGGCAGCAGCAGGTGGATCGTTCTGAGTTCAAGGCCAGCCTGGTCTACACAGCAAGCTTCAAGCCAGCCAAGGCTACATAGTGAGAGGTCTGTCTCAACACCCCTCCTCGCCAAAACATACACACACACACACACACACACACACACACAGTATATAGATTAGGGTTCTAGTTTTATGAGAGAAAGGATCATATTGATGTAGTTGTCTGTGAAGAACTATGTGGGATAGTTTCTTTGAGAGGTTTTCTGATAACATAAATCTACTATTTAATTATTTTTCCCTTAAATGATGAAGATGGCCTTGGCTTATAGGAAGTACCTTCTTTAAAATAAATCTTTCTTCTGAAATAACAGAATAAGACTCCTGAATCTTTTTTGGAATACTAATTAGAGCCTGGAGATTTGGAATTTGGTGATGTCACAAGCTGGAAGGGACCATACACATTAGAATGTGTCTGTCTCCTATTGTGAATGTCTTCTTACATATCCTTGAGTAAGAAAAA
Organism: Dicrostonyx torquatus; assembly: GCA_028555095.1. Lineage (NCBI taxonomy): Eukaryota > Metazoa > Chordata > Mammalia > Rodentia > Cricetidae > Dicrostonyx > Dicrostonyx torquatus. Next base: position 227,915 of record JAQHUG010000143.1, read on the forward strand.
TTCTCATTCCCTATGTGAATCTGTCAGATAAACTTCACAAAACTTCCATTTTTCGCTGAAGAATGAAACCCAATAAACATCTCTTTGAAAGTATAATTTGTTGCTTAAGACTGCCTTTGGGGAGGTTTTCCTAGCTACTGCAGGTTTGCCCAACTCTGAGCCAGGAAAGGCCTAGAATGCTCTTTTTAGTTAGACTTACCTGCCATAGTTCTGGGGCAAGCCTAACTCCGTGGTTCTGATTTGAAGCATGGCCTCAGAACTATTCGGACATATTTGGCATTATTGACATCAAATATATGCGTAGGTTAAATAAATGTGAGAATTTTAAAAGTAATTAACTTGTCTTTAAATTAAGACAGGTTTCTCAGCCATGGTGAGGGGCACTACTTAGTAGCATCCCTGGCCTCTATCCAGTCCGACTAGCACTGCCCTTCCCAGTCCCATCCACTCCAATTCTGTTCTCTAGAGGAGACAATGCCCATCTTCTCATGGTGGGGAGGGGCTAAAACAACCCAGCTGAGACCCTATGGGCTAGGTCTTCCTTTCAGTTTAACTTTGAACTGACACAGTCTTAAGAGCACTGACAATTTTTCTGCAGGCGGGAGCTCTCCAGGGAATCTTTATCTTAGCCAGTATCTACCTGGGGATTGTTGCAAATACATTTGTCCTGCGTGCTGACATTGGATGAAGCAGGGGTACCCAGGGAACCCTACTTGGTTATGGTGTGGGCTACTTACATTTATTTTGTTGAGTTGAGACAAGCTTTCACTAAATAGACAGATTTTCCCGCAGCCCAGGGTGGCCTTGAACTTGCAGTTATACTCCTGCCTGCTCTTCCTCCTGAGTACTGCAGTTACAGCAGATACCGACATACCTGGTTTTGTTGTGGTTGTTGTTCTTTTCTGTTTGTTTGGGGAGAAATACTTTTAGATTGAGATATAACTCACTCACTGTAAAGTTCACTGTAAGTGTATCATTCAGTAGTTTTTAGCCGATGCACAAAGCTGTGAAGTGAGCACTGCTGCGTTGATTCCAGCACATCATCACCCACAACCCAGCCCTCGGCACTCATGGCCACACTTTCTGCCTCTGTGAGTTTGCTTGTTCTCAAAGTTTTGCATAAGTGGTTCATATAACATATAGCAATTTTATTTATTTTTAGGATCCATTCATGTAGCATTAATCTTTTAGTCCTTTTATGACAAACATATTCTTTGGATATACATTCAGAAATCCCTTTCTAATCTGATTTTGAATTCCATGGTTTGAAAATGTTAAATGGGGGCTGGAGAGATGGCTCAGTGGTTAAGAGCTCTGCCTGTTCTTCCAAAGGTCCTGAGTTCAATTCCCAGCAACCACATGGTGGCTCACAAC
>JAQHUG010000143.1:230088-274320 GCA_028555095.1 Dicrostonyx torquatus
CTGGAACTAGCTCTTGTAGACCAGGCTGGTCTCGAACTCACAAAGATCCGCCTGCCTCTGCCTCCCGAGTACTGGGATTAAAGGCGTGTGCCACTACCGCCCGGCTTTATTGTAATCTTAACTAATTTATTTTCCTATCAAATAAGAAACTTTTTATCTTTTCTCTTCGGGAACCACTTTAAGACTTGTCTTGGGCATATCGGAATTCCTGCATCTCTACTCCCTCATGTTCGGACTGTTCTGTCTCAATACTGTAGTAGCCAAGATGGCTGCTAATGACTAGCAGTCTACTAAGTGCTGAGTGTATTCTGTAGATATGCTGAACAGAGGAACAACTCGTGCTCCGGGTGGGACAGAGTGGGGCGGCTGGAGAGTTCATGGTACTCAGAATGGTGTGCAGTTTAAAACTTAGGAATCATTTACTTCTGGTATTTCCCATTTAACAACTTTGGACTGTAGTTGAACGTGAATACCACAGAAAGTGAAATTGGATAAAGGGAACTGGGGGAGACTGCTGCAGAAGATTTTATGTACGTTTGTTTTATACCTATTGGGTATACCCAGAAGAGGAAGGTGAGTTATATAATAACTTGACTTTTTAAGGAACCACCAGATTCTTTTCCATTCTTAGTCACAATGCATGTGTTCCATTTCCCCACATCCTAACCTGCCTTTGTACCTGTCTTTGTTTTATCTAGATGTCATAGCAGGTGTGAAAACGTTTCATTGTGGTTTTGGCTTGCAGTTGTGCCATGATTAATGATGCTGATTTTTATATATATATATATATTGGGCATTTATATCTTTGGAGAAATGGAATTAGATTCCTTGTCTGTGTAAGATTAGGTCTTTCTTTTTTATAATTTTTTTGTTGTTGTTGTTTTGTTTTTTTGAGACAGGGTTTCTCTGTATAGCTTTGGAGCGTCTCCTGGAACTCGCTCTGTAGACCTGACTGGCCTCAAACTCAGAGAGATCCTCCTACTTCTGCCTCCCAAGTACTGGGATTAAAGGCATATACCACCACTGCCCGGCTTATAATTTATTTTTATTTTGTGTGCATTGGTATTTTGCCTGCATGTATGTCTTTGTGAGGGTGTCAGAAACCCTAGAACTGGAGTTACAGGTTAGAGCTGCCATGTGGATGCTGGGAATTAAACCCGGTCTTCTGGAAGAGCAGTCAGTCCTCGTAATTGCTGAGCATGGTTCCTTTCTTTTTCTTTTATTTTAATTTCTTTTTGTTGAGTTGTAAGAGTTCTTTATATATTCTGGATGCTAAACCCTTATCAGAACTGTGATATACAAATAACTTACGTTCTACAAAAAGGTTGGGTTTTTTGTTTGTTTGTTTTTGTTTTTTCAAGACAGGATTTCTCTGTAGCTTTAGAGCCTGTCCTGGAACTAGCTCTTGTAGACCAGGCTGACCTTAACTCTTTAGTATATTCCAGAAAGGTCATTTTTTGTTTTGTTTTGGGTTTTTTTTTTTTTGGTTTTTCAAAACAGGGTTAGTCTGTAACCCTGGCTGTCCTGAAACTCATTCTGTAGACCAGGCTGGCCTCGAACTCACAGAGATTTCCTGACTCTGCCTCCTGAGTGCTGGGATTAAAGGGGTGCACCACCACCATCCAGCTTGTTTTGTTTTTAACCCTTTAATTTTTACTTTCTTTTTTTTCCTTCCTCCCTTCTTTCCTTCCTTTCTCTGTCTTTCGTGTGTGTACTACAAATCAAACTTCGGGCCTTTTATATACTAAACATGGACTACCATTGATCTGTACCCACAGCTTTTCACTTTGTTTTGTAGTCCCAGCTGGTTTAGAACCATAGCGAACAGGCTGGCCTCAAACTCATCATCATCCTGCCTCAGCCTCCTGAGTACTGTGATTATGGGCATGTACCTCCACACCTGGCTTCCTTTACTTGATAATATCCTTTAAAAATACTTATTTTTATTTTATGTTCATGGGTGTTTTGCCTGCATATATGTCTGTGACCATGTGTGTACAGTGCCTATGGAGGCCAGAAGACAAGGGGTCAGATCCCTGACACTGGAGTTATGAACAGTTGTTAGCTATGTGGGTGCTGGGAATTGAACCCTTGTCCTCTGTAAGAGCAGCAAATTTTCTTAACCACTGAGCCCTTAGTAGTATTCTTTGAAACATACATATTTTAGATTTTGACAGTTTATTTTTTGTATATTTTGGTCACTTGTATTTTTCATACCATATCTGAGAACCCATTGACTAATTGGTATCACAAAAAATTTATATTTTCTCTTATACGTTTTGTATAACATTTAGGACTTTGATCCATTTCAAGTTCGTCTTTGTATATGGTAAAAAGTATAAAGTCCAGTTTGATTCTTTCATTATTTGGATTTTAATGACAAGGGAAAAAGCATTTCCCTCCCTAGCCAACCCAGAAGTGGGGAAATCAAGGAATGAGGCAGCCTTTGTTTCCCCCTCCGCTGGATAGCTGTGCTCTTTGCCTCCTGGACTCACAGTGATAGACCCCACCTCAGAATGTTTAGAGAAGTTCCAAACTCAGCAGACTGCAATCCCGTGGGTTATCATAACCATGATCCTCCTGAAGTAGGCCACATCACAGTGGGCCTGGAAATAGACAGAGCCCAGTCTGTCTCCCAGACCTGCTTGTTTCAACCAGTTAATTCCAAGTCAGTTATTTAACTTTTCTGTGCCCTATTCTGTCTTGTGATCTGGAAGGTGGTAGTCTGGGGGCTGTTTGGAGCCTGCCTGAGCTTTTACAGTGAATATCTGAGGCTTAGAAAAGGGATGGGTTAGGGCTCACCACATGTCACCATGCTGGGCTGCTCTGGTAAGAAAGATAACTGAGTTCCCTTCAAAGGTGATGTGTATATCATCTCCTTATTATAAAAGCCACTTGACTGTAACCAGAAAACAATTTTTTAAATTTGAAATGAAACTGTCGACTATCTTAGTGTTGACTTTAGATCCATTTTATTTTTATAATTTGTTTTAGTTGCAAAAGGGCTGAGGTTGTGAATGATAACAAATCTGTATGTTGTGTTTGTTTTTCAACTTAGAGTCTTGAAGCTTTTTAAAATTTATATGTGAATCCTTCAGTGGGGAATTTTGCTTAAAGTTGAATCACATAATTTGCCTGACTCTTGCTAGACAAAATACAAGGCCCCGCCAACTATAACACGTGTATCCAGATCACACCTGGGTGATAGCCTCAGTGCCATGTAATTCCTGCCCAGTCAATGTCCACTGACAGGCACACTGCTTTATCATGAGCCAAACAGAGGTGTCAGGGACTAGCGAGGGGTTTCTAATTGAGCATCAGCATCTGTATTTGGGGGTACACTTACAGCTGGGCTCTGTGAGTAGGCAGCTAAAAATATAAATAGCCTAAGTAGTCCACATGGTGTTGAGGTAAAGCCAAAGAGGCATAACTAAGGTAGAGGCCTAACTCTGTATCCTTTGCCTTCAGGTGCAGTTTGGCCAGAGGAAACTAGTGTTTTAGGTTTGCAGACTAAGAAATTTCTTCTCTGGTTCACACTCTCTCCTAAGGTGAAGGTCAGTCTGAGGAAGCCAAGTAGGGAGGCCAACAGTGTGCTCTTCCTGTGCGCAGAGTGGAAAGAAAATACTTAGAGTTTGCTTTTGAGATTCCTCAGAAGTTAACGCTCTTGGCCCTTGGTAGCAGCATTCTCTGGGAAGTCCAGCTCTGACCCTTAGCAGGGCTGTCGTCTATTGTGACTCTTTCTCTTTCTTCTGTCCAAATCAATACCAGTTGCCCAAAGAAATGTACCATAGGAGGTATATTTCTGCCTGGCAGTGGTAACAGGGCAGAAAGCCTTTTTTTTTTTTTTTCAAGAGCCTTCTAACAGGCTCCTTGTGTCTATACAGTGCCTAGAGGCCTGTGGAGTTGAGGTTAAGTGTAGACAGGCAGCCCCTGATACCTTAGCACTAGGAGGTCTGGCTGTAGGAGGATAGGAAAGAAGGCCATGCTTCTCAGAAGTGCGTGGGAGACTTGTTTGTAGGTCATTCCAAGCTTTTCCTTGACTTCGGATCCTCACAGCTGCCAGGGGAAACTCATGGGCTTTAGGAGGTTGTAAGACACTGAAGCTTAGCTTCAGAGACCCCGTGGCCTCTACTTACTGGAACCCTGTTGCTCTGTTAGCCTCTTACATTTTGACCTGTACGCTGAGCTCTCTGATGCTGCAGTGCAATGGCTTATCTTTTCTCTGGCTTTTTGTATGCTTTTGGGAGGTGGGAAAGAACAATTCTTACATATAAACTGAATTTCAAGCAAACAATATAAGCACAGCTTTTAAAGATCATGAGGTCAAGAGAAAACTGGAATAATATTCTTAAATTCTTAGAGTACAGTGGTGGCGCACGCCTTTAATCCCAGCACTGGGGAGGCAGAGGCAGGTGGATCTTTGTGAGTTCGAGACCAGCCTGGTCTACAAGAGCTAGTTCCAGCGCAGGCTCCAAAGCCACAGAGAAACCCTGTCTCGAACCCCCCCCCCAAAAAACAACCCTTAAAAAAATTCTTAGAGTAAAAGAAGAGATCTCATAGTCACAAAGAAAAAGAATTAAAAGTTAAATAAAAAACCTCACTATGTTAAGAAAACCACCTTGAACAAAGGACAAATGTACATGCAGCCTGGAGGAAAGGATTACTGCATATCCCCAGCTGTTAAGATTGCTCTTATGAGCTGGGCGAAAGACTTGTAGCTCCCAACTTCTTGGGAGGCTGAGGCAGAAGGATTCTGAATTGAAGCCACCCCATTAACTTAGATACTCTATCTCAAAATAAAACACAAAAGGTTGTCTGCTGTGGTTCAGGGATAGAGGCCCCATATTCAGTTCCTGGTATTTGAGGCGGATAGCTGTGATGTATAAAAGATTATAAAGAAGAGACAAACAACTCATGAGATCACAGGAGAAAGATACCCTGTCCTCTGTCACCTGATGCTTTCTAAGTCCCATAAATGCATAATAGGTTGAGTGTCCTAGTGGCAGCAGTGTTCCTGTGAGTTGTGAGGGGTTATGTGCTGCCACCATCTGGGCTTGTTTACAAAGAGACCTGTGCACTGCTGTCAGTCAGTTTAATTTCTTACCTGTGGGAGATGGGGCTAAAGGCTTTGCCGAGTGTCTCCAAACCACATGATTGTTTTGTTACTTTTTTTTTTTTTTTTTGATTTTTAGAATTTCACGTGTCTGAGTGTTTTGCTAATGTGTATGTATGTGTACCATGCCTGTGACTGATGCCTGAGGAGGTTAAATTCCCTGGAACTGGAGTTACCAATGGTTGTGAGCCATGTGAATCTAAACCTTAGTCCCCTGGAAGAGTAGCAAGTGTTCTTAACCATTGAGCCATCTCTTTCCCCACGATTATTTTGAGCGCAGAGGCAATTGGCTATGTTCTGAGAGGACCAAGATCAAGTGTGAGTATAGCTCTGCTGGTTTATAGTCATAAAGCTGGAGTGTCTCTAACACCTTCCTCCTGTGTTTGTTTGTTTGTGTAACAGTTCTTGTAGAGTGGCGGGAGAAGTCAGTGAGCCAAGACCTACCTAGTACTTAGACACTGTCTGCTGTGACTTAAAGCCAGCGTGTTAGCTGTTACTGTGAGTGAGGACTTTGTGTCGTTTGGAACACCCTTGCTAGTGACCCTGGGGCTTTGTTGTGCTTCTGTGAATCTGGGAGGCCTGAGCGCAGGAAAAAGACAAGTGTCCATTCTTCCTTCCTTCCTTTTTTGTTTTTGCTTTTGTTGTTGTTGTTTGTTTTTCGAGATAGGGTTTCTCTGTAAGAGCCCTGGCTGCCCTGGAACTTGCTTTGCAGACCAGGTTAGCCTCAAACTCACAGAGATCCACCTGCCTCTGCCTCCCAAGTGCTAGGATTAAAGGTGTGCGCACCACAACTGCTTAGTGTCCACTCTTTGAAGAAACATTAGACCTGAGAGAAGATGAAAATAGTCATTCCTAGGGAAAGTTGGTGCTGCAGAGTCATGTATTCTATTAGTCAGGGCCTCTTTTTTTCCCAAAAGAATCAGGATTTCTTCCCTGCCACACCCTCTCCTGGGAGCCCTAAACTCAGTGAGGAAGCTGCTGACTCCCCCAGCCAACCCTTGACATAAGTCAGGCTTTGTTGGCCCCTGGGCTGCAGCCCACTCAGCCAGCGCCTGTGCAGACTTGCTTTTGAGGAAATGCTCAGCTCTCCATATATCTGAAAACAGTTCCCTTTCTAAACTTTTTTTTTTTTAAAGATTTATTTTTGGTGTAGTGTTCAGCCTGCATGTACACCTGCATGCCAGAAGAGGGCGCCAGATCTCACTGAGGATGGGTGTGAGCCACCACGTGGTTGCTGGGAATTGAACTCAGGACCTCTGGAAGAGCAGCCAGTGCTCTTAACCTCTGAGCCTTTCTCTAGCCTCCCCCGCTTCTAAACTTCTTCCTTCATTCTAGGTTTTCTCCCTCCTCTAGTTGCTCTCTATCTAGAAGCTGTGTCCTACTTGTTGCCTGCAGGCTATGTGTGGTCTAAGATAGCTATGAAATGCAACCCAACACAAAACAGTAAACTTACTTAAAACATTATGAAATGCTTCTTGTGGTTATATTGTTGTTACTTGATTGTGCAGTTCTCAAGTATGAATTTTGTTGGTGACAGTGTCTTAATTGCAGTGTCAAAAGATTGGACACTCCTGAGATCTAGAGCTGACCCTGCAGGAACAAAGTGAGTGGATAGCAGGGACTGTGCAGTTCCAGCGATGGGCAGATGGACTTCTAACTGCAGGGTTTGTGTCTCCACAGGAAATAAATGGCATCACTGCAGCACTGGCTGAAGAGCTCTTTGAAAAAGGTACATAGCTATTGGCTCTTGAAATGCTGGGGACATTGCCTAGTGCCCAGGGTGGCACCGAGTTTATATTAGATCCTAGCCACCTCCTTGAGGGTGTCAAGTCCTTGGCCCTGGTCCCCAGCCAAGTCTACCCACCTACTTGCCCTGTAGGTGAGGATCCTTCATGTTTAAGATTCTTTATTATAATTTTATTATTGTGGGGTATGTGTATGTGGTCACATGTGTCACAGCACACATGTGGAGATCAGAGGACAATTTGGTAGAGTCAGTTCTCTCCTTCCGCCTTTATGTAGGTTCTGGGGATCAAACTCAGGTAGCCAGGCTTGTGTAAGGTGAGTGCCTGGGACTCACCTACGTCTCAGGATCTATTCCCAAGTCACATGGGGTGTTGAAAGGTGGCTGGCATGCTGCCATCTTGCACCTGATTTGTCCTTGCTTGAAAGTGTTCAGATAGCAAATAGAAGCTAATCTTGGGTCGTGTTCATATTAACGATTAACAGTAGTAGAATGAGCACTCTCCGCCAGCAGGCTTACATTTAGCATCTTACTGCCTTCCCTGGGGTAAAGGTAAGGGTACTAGTGATCAGAGGTTCAGAAACCTGCTAGAAGAAGCAATTTAAGGTCTAAACACTGGCATCTTAGGTCTATAACTGACCTTAGTCTCCTCTGCATATTAGAGGGTGTGGGGTAGTTATGACATCTAAAGTACTGCCTCTTCCAGCCTCCTCTTGGCTCGGTGCCTTAGCTCTCTACTCCACCTCACCCTTCAGGAGGGCTCCCCATTTGCACAGCCCTTCCCTTCTCTCTGATCATGTGTCCAGGATTGCCCTGTGCCTGGTGTGAGCTCAGAAGGGCCTCTCCTATGTACCTAAAACTGTAGCTTCGCATGGTGGGTGGGGTGGATGCTTGTCATAGGTGCTTGCTGCATGCTTGCTGACTGTTGGGTTGGCTTGGTGCTTGTCTTCCTTGGCTGTCCAGTAGGCTGGGACTGGACTGGGACTGGATACTCACTCTTGGACTTGACTGTTACAGGAGAACAGCTTCTAGGAGCCGGTGAGGTCTTTGCCATCAGGCCTTTGCAGCTCTATGCAGTCACGGAGCAGCTACAGCAAGGAAAGCCTACTTGTGCCAGCGGTGATGCCAAGACTGACCTTGGGCACATCCTAGACTTCACCTGTCGCCTTAGGTACCTTAAGGTACAGTTACAGCAGCGTAGTTGTAGAGTCTCTCAGTTGGTTCTCTTGTCTGACAGCTCACCAGCTGGCAGTGTGTGGAGACCAAGACTGGGGGCTCTCAGTGGATGAAAGCCACCTGGTGTTGATACTGTGTTTCTGCCTGTGAGCACCAGGGGGCATTGTGGCCCATTGTCTGAATACAGTTGACATGGTTAGAGCTTTGAGTTTGACAGCTGTGGCCACATTCACCCAAGAGTACAGAATGGGAGTTCACTACAGCACCCCTAATTTAAATCCATCTTTGACCTCAGGTTTCTGGCACAGAAGGACCTTTTGGGACCAGCAACATTCAGGAGCAGCTCCTGCCCTTTGATCTTTCTATATTCAAGTCTCTTCATCAGGTAGAGGTAAGGCCCAAGGCAGGGCTTGGTGAGCAGGCTGGGCTGAGCCTGCACTGCAGTGTCTTGCTCTGTTGTCTCTTTGCAATGAATGGTTGTGATAGCAAGTGGTAAGGCACTGTTGCTTTCGTATTTGGCAACATGTTGGCAGATTCTATCCAAGGAAATCAAGCCAGAAAAGGGGAAAGCCAGAAAGGGGCCTTTTCAGTCCTTCGCTGGTTTGCAGTTCTCCATCCTTACTGTAGGCAGTAGAGGTATTCGAGAGCAGAGCCGCAGACCTTAGCTTCCTGCGGCCTCTCATGGAGTTAGGACCATGTGTTATTCAGGTAGAAGTTACAGAAATCATCCTAAAGCCAGAGAGAGGCAATTCCAAGTCTTTGTCTTCCAAGTCAAAGAGCCTTGAAGGCTCTTTGTCGTCAAGAGCACCCATCCCTAACAAGAATGCTTTATATTACTTTCTACTGAATTCTGATTCCTAACACTAATTTTGTTGTCATTTTTTAAAAAGAAAGGGGAATCAGTAATGAACAATAAAAACTGCTTTTTATACAATAAAACCACGTGTTTTCTGAACTTGGTTTTTGTCTTCGGCTCTACACAGTGCCCATGTATTCTTGACCAAGTCTCCCCAACTTCTCTGTGAAGTATGAATGCTTTTGTTCTCAATTTTACAATTGAGGAAACTGAGGCTTGGGAAAATGAGGAAGTTAGGCCAGGATATTGAATTTGAATTCCAGAAGCCTGCTCCCATTGACCTGTCTTGCCTGAGGACAGAGGGTCAGGCTGGGTAAGCAGGAGAGATGCTCCATGTGTTGTGGCTGCATGTCCCTTGTTCTCCACTGATTTCCAAATTCTACCTTTTCTGTTTCCTTGGCAAGCTCCCGGTAGCCCTTAACCACAAAAATGGAATTTGTGGCTCATAAGGAGCCTAAGCGTCCATTTTTGGGGTAGGGTTTCTCTGTGTAGCTGGTCTCGAACTCACAGAGATCTGCCTGCCTCTGCCTCCTGAGTGAGGTCTAAAGGTGTACACCAGCATGCCTGGCTAGATGCCTTTCTTTTTTTGGTTTTTCGAGACAGGGTTTCTGTGTAGCTTTGGAGCCTGTCCTGGAACTAACTCTTGTAGACCAGGCTGGCCTCAAACTCAACAAAGATCCACCTGCCTCTGCGTCCCAAATGCTGGGATTAAAGGCGTGCGCCACCACTGCCTGGCTTAGATGCCTTTCTTACTAGATACTTAAATGTTTGTCTGCAACTGAGAAGCACTGGGGAATAAAAGAGGCCAAGTTTTGAGTCATCTTTTATCTAGGGATTTGAGCTTGCCTGTGGGATGAGCACCCAGTTCCTGGGGTTTCTGAGGGGACAGGATGCCATTTCTGAGACACAGCTGTTGTTTGTTCCAGATAAGTCATTGTGATGCTAAGCATATCAGAGGGCTGGTCACCTCCAAGCCAACATTAGCCACAATGAGTGTCAGATTCTCAGCAACCTCAATGAAGGTGAGCTCTGCCTTTGTGTTTATGCTGGGGCCTGGCCTGGGGGCATAGCCTTTCTTAGTGAAGCTGATGGAACTTCCTCTGAGCCAGCAAGCACTGGCTTAGCCCTCATTTGTAGCTCATCCTCACTGGACGAGCAGAGGAAGGTGAGGTGTAGAAGGGCTGGATCCTGTTTGAACTGAGTAACAGAAATAACCCAGCTGTTAAGATAGGGGTTTTCTTTTACCATTATATGGATGCCATCATAATAATATTTAAGTCCTCTTTCAGTATAGAGATGGTATATAGTACCATATTTTGTGATTTCTGATCAGGATTTGGGTTTGTTGAAAATTCTTTCTCTTGAGGCCACTGTCTTAAAGGACGAAACTGTACAGAGAGTCGAGTGTAGCTGTCTTTTCCTCTGGGGAGTACTTCTTGCCATGTAGCTGAAGGAACTCAGGGTAACCCCATATAAGAAGATGTCTTATAGACATCAAAAGTCAACCAAGAAGAACTGCCTCCCTCTCCTGTGGTGACTGATGCCCTGTGTTGCTGCTCTCGTCTCAGTGATCATTCTCTCCCTGGGAAGGAATGGTTAAGGGATTTGTTGTCCACAGTGGAGACCACTCTGAAAGCATGGTTGCCTGGCAACATCATGAATTCAGACCTTAAGCTTCTGAAGGTTTAAGCCAGGAAAGATATCACTTGTAGAGCAGAGGCCCGGGGGACCTGACTATCATTTGTTCCTGAAGTCACAGGACCAGAACATATTTTACATCTTTCAGTTATTTCACAATCACTTTAAGACACATAAAGCAAAGCCCATTTTTAATGCAAGCTCATTTCCACATGCTAAATATGCTTTAGTGCTTCCTTAAATTTTGCAATGGTAGCGTGTTATACTTAGTGTTGCGTGAGGGCTCAACAGATGTTCTCATGCAGGAAGTCCTTGTTCCTGAAGCCTCAGAATTTGATGAGTGGGAGCCTGAAGGCACAGCCCTTGAAGGCCCTGTGACTGCTATCATCCCTACATGGCAAGCGTTGACTACTCTAGACCTGAGCCACAACAGCATCTCTGAGATCGACGAATCTGTGGTATGCTTACAGCAGTCTCCCATGGCTTTCAGACCTTCCGGACCCTAGGAATGGCTGCTATAGTTTACTTTCTCTGAAGGCCCACCAAAAAAAAAAAAAAAAAAAAAAATCTATTGAGTGTTCTACATATTATGTGTAGTCTTTAAGTTGAATTTCAAAGTGAGAATGTTTTTAAATAGTTAATACATAAACCCAGTGAAGTATATGAACTTGTATGCATTTAATATAACCAAACCATGGTAAATGATAATTCCTTCTAAGGAATAGCAGAAAATACATTGCTTATGTTAGAGCGAGATCCCAATGGTCTTAAGAGTGTGCTTCTTTTTGTGATCCTGTGGGGGAGGACAGGGTTAAAAAAGGACAGGTCCCCTTGTTTTGGGGGGACATTACTATGTGTTACCATGTGTATTACTTGAGCCAGTTCTGTCCAAACGGTGGATTCCTTTGGATTTCTGTTGAGTGGGCAGTGGGAGGTGTCAGTGACCCTGCACAGATAAGCCAGCCTGAAACGTGTGTTTAGCCACTGGGTACATGGACTGTTTAGGGTCCTGCCTCCTTGAGTAACACTGGACATTCTTTCTTTCATAAGAAACTGATCCCAAAGATTGAGTACCTGGACCTGAGTCACAATGGAGTGCTAGTTGTGGATAACCTACAGGTAATGTCTGCCCACTAGCTCTCTAGGGCCCTGCTGTCCTGATGGGTCCAGAGACTGGAGAAGCATTGCACCCTAGGGGGCAAGCATAGGGGCTGTAGCCTTCCTCTTGGGCTTCCAGGGATGCACTGATTGTTTTAGTTCCAAAGTGTTCAAAAAGCTAAGTATGTGCAGAGTGTGATGATGATAGGCAGGCTGAGTTTTCAGTGCCCACCCCTGACCTCTCTGCAGGGGATACCATGAGACTATGGCATGTGAAAGAGGGAAGAGGGACTTACTTCCCTTCCCAGTGGTTGCCAAATGACTTGCAAACCTGCCTCACAGAACTAATCCAATTGGTCTGAAAGGGCACAGTGGCCTCTCTGGAGGCCTAACCTGTGCTGTCACTATGTTTCTCCTGCTATTCCAGCACCTGTACAACCTCGTCCACCTTGATCTGTCCTACAACAAGCTCTCCTCCCTGGAAGGTGTCCACACTAAACTGGGCAATGTCAAAACCCTAAACCTGGCGGGCAACTTCCTAGAGAGTCTGAGTGGCCTGCACAAACTCTACTCTCTGGTTAATCTGGACCTCAGAGACAACAGGATTGAGCAGGTGAACCCCAGCCCTGAGACCCTCGGGGATCTGAGATTGCTGGTCCTTGGTGTTTGTTATTTTAAAGAAAAGAAAACCAATAGGATTCTGTTCGCTTAAAAGAAACCATCAAGTGTGTAGTCTGTTGCTGAGTTGTTAAAAGAAGAGGCTAAATGGCACTCTGTCTTGCAGTTGGAGGAGGTCAAGAGCATAGGCAACCTACCATGTCTAGAGCGTGTGGCCTTACTGAACAACCCTCTGAGCATCATCCCTGACTACCGGACCAAGGTGCTCTCCCAGTTTGGAGAACGAGCCTCTGAGGTAAGCCCCAGAACCACCCACAGAGCCCAGAGACTGGCAGGATGAATTCCAGTTCTGCATAAGCAGAACCAGGCCCTTGTCTGCATCAGGTCTACAAGTCCACTGCTCCTTCTCCCATCAGTTGTGTGTTCCCTAGCAGGCTTCATGTGTGCCAGATCTTCAGGCCAGGAAGGCTCCAGAAACACATAGGCACAGAGGGATTGTCTTCAACTTTTAAAAAAATACATTGGAAACCAGGCACTGGTGGTACATGCCCTTAATCCTGGCACTCAGGAAGTCCAGAGGCAGGCGGATCTCTGTGAGTTCGAGGCCAGCCTGGTCTACATAGCGAGTTCCAGAACAGCCAGGGCTACACAGAGAAACTCTGTCTTAAAAAACCAAAACAGAAAAAAAGATAAGAAATACATTGGATATTTTAGACAAGGAGCCTAGAATAAGATATCTAAAATTATGTGTAAGATTTTTATTTAACTTATGTAAGCTTCCTAAAATTATCATTTTTTTTTGGACAGCTGGTAACCCTGGTACTTAACTAACTACCAGCCTTGAGATTTTTTTTTTTCTTTAACTGGATCAATCCAATCTTGTGCCTGCTGCCTACTGGCTATGACAGACAGTACAGGTGCCACCATGCTAACCAAGAAAGTCCTTACCTCCAGGTATACTCCTTTCCCTCCATCTCCAGCCACTTTGTTTCCATTCCTATTCTCTCCCCAGTTCTTGGAACCTATTTTCTCCAGATCCCTGGCCAGAAAATAACTGTGGCTCTGTTTGCATCTGTCTCCAGCCCTTCTCTACCCCCAAGTGCCACTTTGTCCACATTGTCACTAAGATAATTTACATAAGATGTTATCTCTTGCTGAAGATAATTGCTTATACTTATAATTCCAGAATTCAGATTCTGAAGCAAGAGGGTTGCCCAGAGTTCAACCTGGGTGACAGAGTGAGACTCTGTCTCAAAAAAATAAATAAATAAACAAAAAAAGTTCTTCCCTTTTTTGACTGCGGAGCTGGAAAGCCTCCCTGATTCCACTTGCCCAATGCTTTTGGACTGTTCTTCATGTGGTTTTTTTTCTGCTTGCATGCTAGCCCACAGCTCTCCAGAATGGGACTCCTGCCTTCTTCCATCCTCTATTATCTTTGCCCGATAGTCCCTTGTCCAGGAGTTCTCTTCTTGCTCTTTGACAGTCAATTCTGCTTGTGTTCTGCCTATAAATAGGAACTCAGTACATTCAGTCCCTAAGAGGCTGCTGCCCCCTCTTAATGGAGAAGGACTCCTGAGATGTATTAAGCTATGTGGGACCTTCATGGACCCTCCAAGGTGGTTCCAAGTTACCTATGTTGTGGTGAAGAGCCTCCTTTAGCCTCCAGTATCTTTTTGGGGCCTGTCAGGGTGCTCAGACCCAGTCTTCAGAAGAATCCCACCATTCTCCCAATATGCTTTGCCAGTTTCAATGCTGTAAGCTACCTTCTGGATTTTGTAGATCTGTCTAGATGATGCAGCAACCACAGAGAAGGAGCTGGACACTGTGGAAGTACTGAAAGCCATTCAGAAAGCCAAGGATGTCAAGTCCAAACTGAGCAACACAGAAAAGAAGGTAAACATTAGAGTAGAGGGACCCAGCCAAGGATGGAACTTATCTTGGGGAAACTGAGCCATGAACTCCCTTAGGGTCTCTGATCATTAACACTGCTCCTACCCCCATGAAACCTCAGGCTGGGTCCTCAGGCGGTACAGTGCTGGTACCTACTATTCAATTGTATGAGATCGTTCTCAACATTCTGTGGTCGGGAGAATGTTGACTCTTTTCTACACGTCCTGGCCTCAGTATTTCTGTTCTTCCTGTCCTTTTTTCTCACATGTACTGACTCAGTACTCTTCCTCAGGTTGGTGAGGACTCCCGGCTCCCAGCTGCTCCCTGCATCAGACCCAGCAGCTCCCCTCCTACTGCAGCTCCCACCTCAGCCTCCCTGCCTCAGCCTATCCTCTCCAAACAAGGTAATCATGAATAGAACTTCCTCCTAACTGAGCTGCTCAGTACTGCCTGGACGCAGGCAAGGTTAGGTTTGAGAGAGAAAGGTTGGCACTTGCTTCCTACAGGGAGGGTGGCACATTCTGCAGGCTGGCTCCTTGGATGGCACATAGCAGGGAGGTGCCCGGCCTGATTTCAGCACTGTTATTTGCTTAGTAAGGACCCCCTATCCCTTATGGGGGTGTTGGACAGAGAACTGAGCTGCCCTTTAAGCAGGCTTAGACTGTTGGCTCATGAGGATCTGTCCCTTGCAGACAGTGTGGGCAGGTTAGTTCCTAGACAGTCAGGCCTTGTTACTTAACTGAGTCTGGAGCCCTTGATCGCTGTGTGGAGAGCTTGCTTTTATCATTGTGATGCCTCTGATACTCAAGGTATGGCCAAGATCCCAAAATACTGCATTTATGGGACCAAGATGGGCTGTCTGTTTCCATGGACTCATGGAAGAACAGTCCCTTTGATCTGCCCATTGTCTGTGAGCATTTTCAAAGGGCTTTCACCTCTGAACCCAGGCATCCGCGGAGATGAGTGAGTGAACCAGGTGCCATGAACGTGGCTGCCAGCCTAGCCCCAACGGAAGAGGGACAGGTATGCTGTCCCAAGAGGAGCTGAGGCTCGGGACACACAGGAAAGAACGCCGCCTGCCCAGGCTCCTGGAGACGCAGAACTTGGTGTGAGGTCTTGAGAAACTAGTTTGGCCTTAGGTTTTAAGAGCCAGAAATACATTTCTACTTCTTGACCTGGTGACCCCACTGGAGGAAACTTTTCTAGAGAAGGCTAAGATCCTGGGGAACGGGAAGTTTACCCCATTAGCAGCAGTGAACTGTGGCATGCACACAAGGAGAGCAGGGAAAGGCAGCTGTGGCACAGAACCCTCTACAGCAGTCCTGTCAGAAAGACAGCACTCGCTCATGTTAAGGCAGAAGCCTTATGCTCAACAGCCTGAAGTCACAACTGATGAGCAGAAGAAAAGCCATGAAAATACAACAGTAGAGCTCGGTGCCAGCACATTTGCCCACTGACTTTGTTAAACTTTGACAAAAAAAAATATTTTATTTTTTTTCTCCATAAAAGAGGAAGAAAATTTGAGTCTCTGTGAGAAAGTTTCTCTGACCTCTCTTCAGTTCTCCACAGTATTAGTGATACCACATAGAAAGCAAGCAACCATAGACTTCTGGGGACAGGGCCGTACTGAGGTTCCAAGGCCCAAGATGTAACCTGTTCTAGCATTCATTGAATCAGTACTCATTACGTGTGTGTGTGTGCGTGTGTGTGTGCGTGTGTGTGTGTGTGTGTGAGAGAGAGAGAGAGAGAGAGAGAGAGAGAGAGAGAGAGAGAGCGCATGTGTGGACAGGCAAGTGAAGAACAAGGCTAAACACAGATCCTGGCTAGGCAGGAGGAATGGATGTCTCCAGGCCGCAACTGCCAACAGCCGTCTACCTTGTGGTGAAGTCTCTGCAGCCTGGGGCAAGCCTCATCTACCCCTTCCTTGGTGCCCTTTTACCCCTGGGTGCTCTGTAGTCTGTCCCCCTTTTCCCAGTCATTGGACACTGAGAGATGTTGTCACAGATTTATACCTCTTGTAAATAAACTCCAGTGGATGTCTTTGTGTGCACATCTCTTTCCTTTGGGCGAGAAATGACAAAGGTCAGACCCCTGTCTGAGGACTGCTGGTGTCCCCCATCCCATCTGCTGAGTGGCCTTTTCTGGCCACTTGTTTGTACAGGCCATGGTCCAGGAAGGAAGTGGACAGACTGTCCTGTCTGCATTTCCTCATGCCCAAACAAGGCTGGGGTGGGGAGGTAAGGGGTAGTGGCAAGAACATAATGCTTTTTTTTTTCTTTTTGTCCTCACAAATGTGAGGCACCTACATATATGTTTGTTTGACCATATTACTGTTTGTTTGACCATGTTACTGGAGCTGGCCTGGGTGGACAGTAGTTTTTCTATGTGAGAACAGCTTTACTGACTTACCATGGTGGCTCCCAACCTGAGAACACACTTGTGAAAAAAAACTGGGCATTTCAGGCCTGCCTGAGTGGGTACTGTCGAGAAAACACCAGGCCTCTGGTCGTCACAGCTGTTAGAGCAGTGGGTTGTTGTGACTGAGGGGCCAGTGTCC
Organism: Dicrostonyx torquatus; assembly: GCA_028555095.1. Classification (NCBI taxonomy): domain Eukaryota; kingdom Metazoa; phylum Chordata; class Mammalia; order Rodentia; family Cricetidae; genus Dicrostonyx; species Dicrostonyx torquatus. The sequence continues at coordinate 246,779 of JAQHUG010000143.1, forward strand.
AGAATGCCAGAATCCATTCTCCAGCCCTGTCGGTTGTTGTAGAAGTGATTAGAAACAGGCAGGCAGCTGAGTTCATGTTCCATCCTCCTGGCCATGAGATCTCAAGAAACATGCAGCACTTGGAACCTCTTGCAGCCTCTTCTGTTTTCTCAACCATAAGTGGATCCATCCTACTTCATCGATTCTAGGATGCACATTTCCACCCTATGACTTCTCTGAAATTGAAATGCGTCTTTCAGTCAGTGGCGTCCCCTAGTTGCTGTCAGCCAGCTGGTAATCGTGATGGAATCGTGGGAAATCCTTCCGTGGACTTCTACTATGACCAAGATGGCACCTCATCCACAGATCTTAGATTTGATGAAATGTGGTAACTAACGAGGTGCGCATGAGCTAATGCTGGGGAAGCGCTTAGCAGTGCTAGGACTCAACAGGATTGGTCAGCAGGACTCTCCTTTTTCTTGAGTTGGGGTTTTAGGGCAGTATCTCTAGGAACATGGAGCCACTTGGGGAGAGAGACTACACCTATGGAAGAACAAGGTAGAACAGTTTGGGAATACGTTTAGGACTGAAGCAGAAAGATGGTTGGGTTAATATTATTTCAGTAGCAGGGACAACATAAGCAAAGACTGGGGATGCTTGGTGCATGGCTGTGTGCTTGCCCCCTCCCTCCCTCGCAGCCTCTGCAGCTTAGCTTCATGGGAGTATCTGGGCTTGGGCTGCCTGCTTACCCTTTGGGCAGAGAACCTGGGCTGGTTGAGTTGTTCTGTTCTAGGCAGCAGTCAAGCTGAACAAAGTGGCCCAGGCTCTGAGGGTTCAGTCATTTAACTGGACTGTGGTGGCTGTTCAGCAGCAAAGCCAGGCTGTGGAGGCAAGGCTCTTCTAGGCCAGCTGGCTACAATTTGAAACATGATTCCTTTTGGTGGTGGTGGTGGTTTATTTTTTTTTGTTGTTCTTGTTGTTTGTTTGTTCTGGTTGTTGTTTTTTAAGTGGGAAAGAGGGGTTTCCCCTTACCTGGCTTGCAAACTGAGTGAAGTAATGGATCCAAACAGCCTGTTCATAGAATACCTTTAGTATGGCTTAAATAATCGGTGCATTTCAAATTATATGACTTGGACAGTCGGTAAGGCACCCTGGTAAGGTAGCCTGTGGGTTCAGGCTCCAGCTGTTTTCAGCAAACCCTAGAAGAAATCAAGTCTGCAAAACCTGGCTTCTCGGTAAAGGGTCCTGTGTTTGGAGTTTGCAAGCCCTGCAGAGATACCAGATGAGGGCACAGGGTCATGTGTAGTCCTTTCTTTGTGTTCCAAATATGTACAACAGTGTTCCAATATGTCCAAGGCTATTGATAAGTATATCACCAGATTGCTTCCCTGACAGGTGGACCAGCTTGTACCCCAGTGCCCACCTCTTCCTAGTTAGACTGGGCCAGGCTTCATGTTCTAACCATGTCATAGAAACAGAAAATTCTATTTCAATTTGTCTTTCTTTGTGTAAGCATTGTTTTGCATGTTATATTCCATGGAGTGTCTGTTCATATTTTTTGCATTCTCACGGAGATTTCAAACAAGTCGTTCCCCATTTTTGTAATCTGTAAGAAGATCTTTAAGATATAGATCTTTGTTTATACTCTGAGCACTTTTTTCTCTGCGTTTCTCTGTGCATTGTTTTGTCTGTCTGTAGAGTGCACCTCTAGGGGTTTGGTCTTCATGATTCCCTCCCCTGCTTGTCTGCTCAGAAAGCCTCTTCCTGACAATAGAGAGCAGCCACATGCTCGATCCTGAGTTACTGAAGTACTGCATTTTATTCTGTGACCTGTATGATGGATGTTTTGGGGTCTGGCTAGTGCCCAGCCATGCCATGTGCCCAGGGCTTAGCCTCTTGTTGTACAGCTGCTCTTCCCGCCCACTTGCCTACTCGTCTCTGCAGGAATCATGTTCGTACAGGAGGAGGCCCTGGCCAGCAGCCTCTCATCTACCGACAGTTTACCCCCTGAGGACCGGCCCATTGCCCAAGACTGTTCTGACTCCTTGGAATCTATCCCCACAGGACAGGTAATGCCCTTGCCTGCTCCTAGATACTATTTCCTCAACCATGATGCTGCTGCGTAATATTCTTCACAGTGGGGTGTGGCCTGGTGAGGGTATGGCATGTGTTGCTAGGGCTTCTGAGGGTACTTTGCATGACATGCAGTCTTTCTCTTAGATGTGGCTCTAGTTGGGTCATCTTCATAGACCATTTGCTTAAGGATATAAGTTTGGCCTCCTCCACCCCAAGGAACAGGCAATATTGGGGCCCTGAGGGACAAGGAAGGTGGCATTCTTTGGACACACATGAGCTGGCTGTACAAGGGAAATCTCCCCTAATGCCTAGCACCCTGAGGCCACTCTGTCCCGTCTCACATGTCATCTTGGTGGTCTGAATAGTGAGACTGTAATGTCTTTTTTGTAACTGCTGTCCAGGCTTCTGGGGCTCATCTCTGTGTCTCTGGAAAATGAGTGCCTGGTGCTATGTGCTCCATGCCTGGGCCTCCCTGTTTCCTGATCCTTACACAGCAGGGCTGTGGTCATGAGATGCTAAGACAGCTCACAGAGGCTTTGTCCCCAGTACTCTATCCTTAATGTTATAAGAGAGACAGAGACCTAGTCTCAGCACTGGGGGACCTTGCCAGGACCACCTTTCATCATGTCACTGTCTGGGGCCAGGCCAGAGCAGCCTGGACCCTAGGGTGGCACAAAGATCCCCCAGATGCCAGACCTCAATGGAAACAAGCTCTGGTCCAGGGTTGGGTGTGTAAGCTCAAGTCAGATGGGTGGGAAAGCCAGTCCTACTGAATGTTAGCAAGATAGCCAAATGAGCATTTCACTAAGTTCCAGAGCATACCCAGAGTGAAGGACAGAGATGGCGAGGCAGCACCCAGTGAGTGCCAAGGAACAGCTAACTGCAGCCTCTGAGGCTCACCGTTCTCTCCTCTGTCAGGTGGCGTCTGAAGACTTAAGGGATGTGCCAGGAGCTGTTGGTGGTGCAAGGTAAGGAAGAGAGCCTTAGTCTCTGCTGCAGACTGAACATCCAGTGGGCTTTTGTTAGTAGCCCGTTGGTAGAAGTCTGTCTTTACTCCAGCACAGTTGAGAGGAGCTCCATCTGTTTCTCCTCAGCTGTCTAGTGTCTTACACTAGAGGTTGGCTAATCAGAGCCAACTTGGGCCATGGTCTGTTTTTTAACTGTGAGCCAAGAATAAGGGTTCTCTCTCTCTGTTTGCTAGTGGAACTTTTGTTGTTTTTTGAGATAGGGTCTCACTATATAGCTCAAGCTGACCTCAAATTCATGACCTGCCTCCTCCCTCAGCCTGAGTGTCGGGCACAGAAATAAATCACTCCACCTTGCTTGATTTTTGTTGTTGCTATTGTTGTCTTGTGTTTGTTTTTTGCCTTTGAGACTGTCCTGGGACTTGTTTTGTGGACCAGGCTGGCCTTGAACTCACAGAGATCTGCCTTTTTCTGCCTCCTATTGGCTGGGATTAAAGGTGTGTGCTACCCTGCCTGGCTGCTGCTTCTTTTTGTTGGTAATGTTTTTAAGATCTGCTTGCTTGCTTTGTTGTTGTTGTTGTTGTTGTTTGGTTTTTCGAGACAGGGTTTCTCTACAGCTTTGGAGCCTGTCCTGGAACTAGCTCTGTAGACCAGGCTGGCATCGAACTCACAGAGATCCGCCTGCCTCTGCCTCCCAAGTGCTAGGATTAAAGGCGTGCACCACCACCATCTGGCAAGATCTGCTTGTTTTTCTGGACATGGTGATGCACTTTAATCCCAGCACTCAAGAAAACAAAAGCAGACACATCTCTATAGGTTCCAGGATAGTCTGGTCTACACAGCAAGTTCCAGAACAGCCAGTGCTACATAATGAGATCCTGTCTGAAAACAAACAAAAAATTGTTTATTAATTTTAAGTGTTTTATGAGTATTTGCCTGCATGTATATGTTTAACTGCATATATATGTACCACATGTATGCTTGGTGCCTTTGGAGGCCAAGACAGGGCATCCCATCTCCTGCAACTGGAGTTACAGATGGTTGTTAGCCACTGTGGGGATGCTGAGAAGCAAATCTAGATCCTCTGCAAGAACTCTTGAGTACATTTAACTGCTGAGCCGTCGATCAAGCCACTGATTATTGCATCCTTAAATTCCTGTTTAAACAAAATTACATGGATAGGGCTAGCACACAAGTCAAAAAACATTAGCTCTTTGGCCCTTACAGGAGTTTATTTTTATTTATTTTTGAGGTAGGATCTCTACATAGCCCTGGCTGGCCTGGGATTCACCACGTAGACAGACTAGCTTCAAAACTCACAGAAGTCCAAGTGGACTTCTCTGCCCGGTTCTGGGATTAAATCATGCTCTACCATGCCTGGGTACAGAAGCATGTTTCTATTTCTTATTCATGGCAGGGTTGTAGAGGTCATAAGTGGCTGGAATTTAAATGTGATGGTCCTAGGACTCACCCAACTTGATTTATTGCCGTGGAAAGCCAGAATGTCCCTAAAGGTCATTTTTCAACAAAAAGATTCACACCTTGGAGTTCTTCATTGCCCCATTGACACCTGGCAACATCCAAATGACAGAACTCTGTGAGCACTTTTGTAGTGGAAGCTAGGTTGGTTTGTGCAGGCAGTGGTGGATAGCTGTGCTCTGAGTATGGAGAAGCCTGAACTCAAGCTGGCTACCCATCCAGGTGGCAGCTGCTTGAACAGGCTCAGCTCTGTGAGAAGCTTAGGAGACCATGGATTGGCTTCCCAGGATCAGAGTACTACGGCAGGTTAGGGAATAGGATGTTCCTGTGTCCCTGATCCAGTCTCTTCTTGCACAGCCCAGAACATGCAGAGCCAGAGGTTCAGGTGGTGCCTGGGTCAGGCCAGATCATCTTCCTGCCCTTCACTTGCATCGGCTACACAGCTACCAACCAGGACTTCATCCAGCGTCTCAGCACACTGATCCGCCAGGCCATTGAACGGCAACTCCCTGCCTGGATTGAGGCTGCCAACCAGCGAGAGGAAGCTCAGGGTGAACAGGGTGAGGAGGAGGAAGAAGAGGAAGAGGAGGATGTTGCTGAAAACCGCTACTTCGAAATGGGACCCCCAGACATAGAGGAAGAGGAGGGCAGTGGCCAGGGAGAAGAGGAGGATGAGGATGAGGAGGATGAGGAAGCTGAGGAGGAGCGCCTGGCTCTCGAGTGGGCCCTAGGCGCTGACGAGGACTTCCTGCTGGAGCACATTCGCATCCTCAAGGTGCTGTGGTGCTTCCTGATCCACGTACAGGGCAGCATCCGCCAGTTTGCTGCCTGCCTCGTGCTCACTGACTTCGGCATCGCTGTCTTTGAGATCCCACACCAAGAGTCACGAGGCAGCAGCCAACACATCCTCTCATCCCTGCGTTTCGTCTTCTGCTTCCCACATGGTGACCTCACTGAGTTTGGCTTCCTCATGCCAGAGCTATGCCTGGTACTCAAGGTGCGGCACAGTGAGAACACACTCTTCATCATCTCGGATGCTGCCAACTTGCATGAGTTCCATGCTGACCTGCGCTCCTGCTTTGCACCTCAGCACATGGCCATGCTGTGCAGCCCCATCCTCTATGGCAGCCACACCAGCCTGCAGGAGTTCTTGCGCCAGCTGCTCACCTTCTACAAGGTGGATGGTGGCTCTCAGGAGCGCAGCCAGGGCTGTTTCCCTGTCTACTTGGTCTACAGTGACAAGCGCATGGTCCAGACAGCTGCTGGAGACTACTCAGGCAACATTGAATGGGCCAGCTGCACACTCTGCTCGGCAGTGCGGCGCTCCTGCTGTGCACCCTCTGAGGCTGTCAAGTCTGCTGCCATCCCCTACTGGCTGCTGCTCACTCCCCAGCATCTCAATGTCATCAAGGCTGACTTCAACCCCATGCCCAACCGAGGCACCCACAACTGCCGCAACCGCAATAGCTTCAAGCTTAGCCGTGTACCACTCTCCACTGTGCTGCTAGACCCCACTCGCAGCTGCACCCAGCCACGGGGAGCCTTTGCTGATGGCCATGTCCTTGAGCTGCTGGTTGGCTACCGCTTTGTTACTGCCATCTTTGTGTTGCCCCATGAGAAATTCCACTTCCTGCGAATCTACAATCAGCTCCGGGCCTCCCTGCAGGATCTGAAGACTATTGTCATCTCCAAGACTCCTGCATCCAAGCCAAGATCCCAAAGTCCCCTCGTGGATGGTCAGCCTGCCAAGGGCAGGGCCAGGTGAGACTAGCACAGACTTTTGAGACTTAGGGCATGGGATTGGCTTGGGTGTGATCTCTGGGCACTTGTACTTTTTGGGAGTCTCACCTTACTTTACCCTTTCTTCTGGCTCTTCTCCAGCACTGACCACCCTCAGCCCTTATTCCAGATCTCCAGAAGCTTAAAAGCAGCCCAGGCAAGCTGTCCCATGCAGGGCAGGTTAAGGGAGCCAGTCCTGTCTTCACTTTGTCCTTGGTCCTATCACTGTCCTCTCATATGCCCAAGCATGGTTTCTGGGTACCATCTTCCTCCTCCACTCCTCAGGGGTCTCATCTAGTGGCTGTCTCTGTCAGCTCAGGACTGCCCCGGGTACCCCATTCCTGAAAGCAGCTCCCAAGCTTAATTTTTGGTATCACACACAAAGCCCTTCTCAGGAAGGACTGAGTTGGATCTACTGGAAGCCCCTCCCAAATGACCTTCTAAAGACCAAAGTGTTGGGGTAGATCATCTTATCTTAAGGGGAGATTAAGGTGCTTAGCAGGAAGGGTCCAGCAGCTAGAGCTTCTTCTCATGTGCCCTCTCCTTGGAGTCCTTGGGAGTGCCCCTGCTCTCTGTTGTGAAATTTCCCCACCTGGGGTCAGGGCGAGAATCTAATAGTTGGTGTTTTCTAGCCTGAGAGAATGCTGAAACCCTATCTTCACCTCTGGTTCTCCTTAGCATCTCCTGGGTCTATCTTCTTGCTCAGTCACCAGCTAATGATCCAAAGGACTTTCAACTCCTATAGCTGAATCCAGTGCCCCTGTTATACCTGTACAGAGGTGGCTGTCCCCATATTTCCCCTCACCATGTAAAGCTTAGTATGCACCTTGTCCTCCTTCCGAGCTACCACAAGCCTGGCTTGCTCCTGGGACTACTGCAAAAACCAGACCCCATAATGATGTATCTGCACACCCAGCAGCTTCATGGGTATTTGATAAAATGCAAGAGCATGGCCCCAGGGATTGTAGCAGTTGGACTGATCTGATGGATTGAGAGGGCAGCATCCACCTCCTTCGCTGGGTATGGCCCTATGGGTTGAATACTGGAGACTTCCAGCTCCCATGAACTTTTGGTTTCTGAGCCGGTCTTAGGACTGGGATAGACCAGTGACATTCCAGCATGGCCATGTGCAGTGTTGGTTGAGTAAGCTAAGTGCCTGGGCCACCTAAAGACATCCCCAAAACCAAATGAAGAGTGTTTTGAGTTTTGGTTCTCTCCTCTACTAGCATATACACACCCAGGTTCTAACTCGGGTTCTTGCATAAGTATCTAGGGTAGCATTTCTAACACGTCTGACACCTTGCTCCCAAGTCATAACCCTGAAGTGGCCTTTCTGATGTCTCTGCAGTGCTTTCAAAATAGACTTCCAGGGCTGGAGAGATAGCTCAGTGATTAAGAGCACTGTCTGCTTCTCCAGAGAACCCTGGTTCAATTCCCAGAACCCACATGGCAGCTCACAACTGTCTATAACTCCAGTTCCAGGGAATCTGACACCTTCACACCAACACACATTAAATAAAGTTAAATAAGTTTTTAAAAAAATGAACTTTGAGTCCATGAGCCAAAGCCTTTATTACATGTGTATGGTCAGCTCAGCCCACATCTGTTGAAGAAGAGGGCCTAACACTTTCCCTCTGCTGTGTGTTCCTCCCATGAAGAACCTGATGAAGTAGGTCGCCCAGTGACTCCAAGGGTAGCATGTGGCATACAGTTGACCTTTACACTCTGATGTGCGTAGATATGAATCTCTGTGGGGTTCACATGTTTATTTGGCATTTCTTGGGTCACTGGGAGATGTAGTGATGAGCAGCGACCACGGGAGGCCCCAGCAGAAGCTCCTGCTGCAGCTCCAGCTCCAGCTCCAGTTCCTGCCGCGGCTCCTGCTCCAGCTCCAGCTCCAGCTCCAGCTCCAGTTCCTGCCGCAGCTCCAGCTCCAGCTCCAGCTCCAGCTCCAGCTCCAGCTCCAGTTCCTGCCGCAGCTCCAGCTCCAGCTCCAGCTCCAGCTCCAGCAGAGGCACAAGCTGAGGCCCCTGCCCAATATCCAAGTGAACGCCTGATCCAGTCCACATCTGAGGAGAATCAGATCCCTTCTCACTTGCCAGTCTGCCCGTCACTCCAGCACATTGCCAGTCTTCAGGGGAACGCCGTCATCGATCTCTTCCACAACAGCATTGCTGAGGTATTGGCCCAGGCGCTGCTCTTGCTGCCTGGCACTTGTGTGGGGAGAGCTGTAGGCTCTGCTGTGCTACCAGTCAGTCTGAGGGTAGAGCAGGGTTTGTGTGGGGAGATCCTTAGGTCCCATATTTCTCTGACATCATGTGGTCGTCATCTTCACCTGCTCACAGGGTGTGCTCTCTGTCATATCTAACTCTGTGTAGCCCTGGTGCAGACACAAACACCTCCTTTTCTCACCTCTTCTCTGCTCTGAGTTTACTTGGTAAATGCGATGAACTTCCTATCCCTCCTCATCCGAGTCCGTGAGCGGTTTTTAGGACCAGGAGTCACCACAGTAGAAGGCTGGCACAGATGGAGGGATGGGCTGCCTGGAGTCTGCACTCAAGTGTGGTCTAGGAGGAAGGAAGGTGTGGCCTGCCTCACTCCGTTCTCCTGCAGGCTCCCACATAGCTCTCCTATACCCAGGTTGAAAACGAGGAGCTGAGGCACCTCCTGTGGTCGTCAGTGGTGTTCTACCAGAGCCCAGGACTAGAGGTGACCGCCTGTGTGCTGCTCTCCACCAAGGCTGTGTACTTCGTGCTGCATGATGGCCTCCGCCGCTACTTCTCTGAACCACTACAGGGTAGGTACTCCGGCCTGCAGGGTCTTGGAGCAGGGGCAGGATAAAAGCCAACTGTGGAGTTGGGTAGCAGCTCTGCGCTCAGAGTCCCTCATCTGAGGAAGGGGTGACAACAGTACTTCTCTCTTAGAATTGTCGTGAGGACCTAAGGTCAGATAAGGGTGTGCCATGCCAGGGAATGCTTGGGCACTGGCTGTCACGTGCAGGGATATGATAGCCTCTGCCTCTTGGATCTCAGTGGGAGTCTCATCGAGTGATTTGGTGACCCTGCTGAGCTGATGATGCTGGTACCCACACTCAGTCTCTTGAAGTCCTCCATGCATGCGTGCAGGTGGTGGTGGCTCCTTGCCAGGTGATGCTCCCGCTGGACATGTTTAACCTTGGCCTCTTCTCTCCGTCACAGATTTCTGGCATCAGAAAAACACGGACTATATCAACAGTCCTTTCCACATCTCTCAGTGTTTTGTGTTCAAGCTCAGTGACCTGCAGTCAGTCAATGTTGGCCTTTTCGACCAGTACTTCCGGCTGACTGGTAAGTGACCCATTGTGGTTTGTCCCAGTTTGGGTGAAGGCCAGTGTCATCAGTGGGCCTCTACCTCGAACACATGGGTACATTATCACCTAGACACATTATTTCCACTTACAAGTTAGGTACTTGGGTGGGAGGAAGCAGCTCCAGGAACTGCTGAGATGGCAGGACTCCCATACCAGGGTTTATAGAAGTGGGAGGTGGGTGTACAGGGAGGAGCCAACCCGAACTGCAGTAGAGTGGGCCCTCAGCCTAGGGGCAGGATGTTTCTGACTCACTTCCTGAAGAGAGAAAGCTAAGCTCTTCCCCTAATGCCTCTATTCTCTTCCGGAAAAACGTCTCAGCCCTTCCTGCCTGAGATATGGCCACTTCCCTGGGTCCATGATGCCCTCCTACATGGCCCCTCCGGGTCCTGGTTTTCTGGGCAGGGACTTTGCAAGGGATGGGAGTGGTGGCCTGTACCTGTGACCAGCCCCTTCTTGTGCAGGTTCCTCCCCAATGCAAGTGGTCACATGCTTGACTCGCGACAGCTACCTGACACACTGCTTCCTCCAGCACCTCATGCTCGTGCTCTCCTCGCTGGAGCGCACGCCCTCTCCTGAGCCTGTTGACAAGGACTTCTACTCAGAATTTGGGGACAAGAACACAGGTATCCTGTCCATCCCAGAGCCCTCACTGCATCTGTCTCTAACCTTGCACTTCTCTGCTGAGTTGGCCAGGGCTTTATGTGGGCCTCTTCCATGGCATACTCCATCCAGGAGGTAGCTCTCAGCCCTGGAACACCCTTAGCTACCTCTCATCTAGAGTCTAGGGCTGGTGTGGGGCTGCTGTTGCTTCTAACCCCACCAAAGGCTAGCTCAGGCTACAGCCCTAATGTCATCTCTTCCTGTAGGAAAGATGGAGAACTATGAGCTGATCCATTCCAGCCGTGTCAAGTTCACCTACCCCAGTGAGGAAGAGGTTGGGGACCTGACCTATATCGTGGCACAGAAGTTGGCTGATCCTGGAAAGGCTCCATCCCTCAGCATCTTATTGTATATCCAGGCCTTCCAGGTGGTCACACCACAGCCTGGACGGAGCAGGGGCCCACTGCGCCCCAAGACACTCCTGCTCACCAGTGCTGAGATCTTTCTCCTAGATGAGGACTATATTCACTATCCGTTGCCTGAATTTGCCAAAGAGCCACCACAGAGGGACAGATACCGGCTAGATGATGGCCGCCGTGTCCGGGATTTGGACCGGGTACTTATGGGCTACCATCCCTACCCACAGGCCCTCACTCTTGTGTTTGATGACATGCAGGGTCATGACCTAATGGGCAACGTCACCCTGGACCACTTTGGGGAGATGCCAGGTAATCCTGGCAGGGCTGGCCAGGGCCGGGAGGTCCAGTGGCAGGTGTTTGTCCCCAGTGCTGAGAGCCGAGAAAAGCTCATCTCGCTGCTAGCACGTCAGTGGGAAGCCCTTTGTGGCAGGGAGCTGCCTGTGGAGCTCACCGGCTAGTGCAGGCCACAACAGCCCAGGCCACCTGTCATGTGTGGTCTGGTCTGGTGCCCATGGAGGCAAAGAAGCCGGCCTTCTGTGTTCCTTTTACGGTGTTCTCCCCTCCCGGGATTCTATACATTGATTGCCCGTGGCCCCCATAGAGCTCCCACAGAGAATGTGAACATGTGTGTTGTGTTCATTCTTCCTAATGCTGGGAAGAAGTATGCCAGCCCCACCAGAGTGTCCTTGTGCCGTCAGCCTCCCTTGTGCCTGCCTCTGACATGGTACGGCCAGGCACACAGCATTGTTTGTCCGTGATTGTGATGCTCTTGTTAACACGTGGCGCTGTGAACCTGGTAACCTCCACCTCCTTTCCCAGAGTGTTGAGTCCAGTCCGCTGTTGCTGTTGTTGTGGGCATTTTGCTGCTAATTACGAAGCTGGTAGCAGAATATACAGTGGAAGCTCCTATTTTGTGGGCTTTTCCAAAATGGAGGCTTCCTCAGGTCCAGACAAGAGGAAGTTCCCAGGCCATGGGGCCAGGAGGAGCTGGTGCAGGGGACTTAGAGCTGCCAGTACCAAGCGTAATTCCTGTTGCCTATTTTCTCTATTCTAATAAAGTGGAGTTTGACACAGTCTGGGTCTTCTAGGTCAAAGATAACTGGGGGTCCCAAAAGGGCTTCAACCAAGGGCATGGTCAGTATGGAGGAGACTACAGACAAGGGGGGAGGGGACCTCTGGATAGGCCCATGTTTGACTGTGGTCAAATCTGGAGCCAGGCAAAGAATAATCCACACAGTTCTTCAGGGCCCCCTCCAATAGCAGCCCACCTCTTCCCCTTCCTCCGTGTGTCCTGCATCTGGGTCTTGCCCACTTGAAGCTTTAGTCTAAGGGTAAGGCCTGGTGACTGGGGTTGGTGATTTGTGTGCGACCAGGGGTCTGATGAAGATGGTCTATGAATGGCAGTAGGAAGTGGACCAGGTGGCGGACAGTGGCAAGAAGAGCCTCCTGCTCATCTCTGCCTGTAGTCATGTTGAAGGCTGGCAGCTACTTCAGGGGCCTTGTCAAGTAGGACCTCAGATTTCATGGATGGTTAACCCCTGAGTCCCACACTTCCTCCACCGTTTCCCACTACTAGAGCAGGGCCTGTTCCCCACTTGCCTCATCTGGGCCAGGCAGTGGGCTGGGTTGTGGGAGAGGTAAGATGGATTTAGAGTGACTGATCAAGCCCCAGGTTCTACTCTGCTGCTCCCCAGTTTGTTAGTCTAGTGGTGGGTTTTTGTTTTATTTTTTCTTTTTTTTTTCTTTCTTTTTTTTCTGTCATCAGAGTAGAATCCTAGCGTGGAGAACCTGCTGCCCTCAGAAAGGGTGTGGGTGTAGAGGAAAGAGAAGAAAGCCAAGAGAGTTTCCAGGAAAGGGCTTCTCACCCTTAATGCCCACCAGCCAGACCTCCAAGGCCAGCCTAGCCTTCCACACTGGCAGGGTGGGACCTGCCAAGGAAGAACAGGGAAGCATGTGGCTCTGGGTGCCAGGACCACATGGCATCCACTCAAATGGAAGGGGGTGATGGTGCAACTGTCCTAGGGTTCTGTTGCTGCGACCACAGCAACTCCAATGGAAAGCATTAGATTGGGGCTGGCTTACAGTTACCATCATGGCGGGAAGCACAGTGGCATGCAGGCAGATGTGCTAGAGACATCTGGGTCACAGAATCAGAACTGTGAGGCACAAAGCCCACCACCAGTTACACACTTCCTCCAACACACCTAGTAGTGCCAGTCCCTATGGGCCTATGGAGGGGGCATTTTTATTCAAACCACACACATGCCTATAACCCTAATGTGACCAGGAGGCTGAGGCAGGATGATGAAAGCCCAGCCAGCCTGGAGTATACAACAAGACCCTTTTTTTTTTTTTTTGACCCTTGTTTTTTTTAAAAAATTAAAATAAAAAGCTAGGCTTGGTGACTCAGGCCTATAATTCCAGGAAGATCAAGTGTCTGAGGCAGTTTGAGCTATCTTGTAAATTCTAAGGAAGTTTGTTTCAGAGAGAGGAGGAAGAGGAAGGGGCCAAGGAGAAACAGAAAATATAGCAAGTAATAGAGAGCAGTAACAAGTAGCACCTCCCTCTCTCCAGGAGCCTGGTCCTCAGGATACATCCTGAGTGAGGCTGGATCCAAAGCCTAAACTCAGCTCAACTGCCTGGGGGTTCTGAGCCTACATCCATAACAATAACAGGAATAGTAAATCAACTATCTTCATTTTATACTTTGTCTCTTTTACACATCTGTAGTAGCCAAGATGGTACCCCTGTTCTTTCTCAGCTGACACTCCAGGAGATACAAAAAATGAACTAGTAAATAGGACAGTGTCTGCTGATTGCCAGTGCCGAGGGGGATGAAACCAAGCACAGGGTTGCCTGGAAGCCTGGGGTCAGGTCACAGAAGTGCTCTGAACCCTCGTATAAAGGAAAACCGAGGCTGGGGTGTAGGTAGCAAAGCACATGTACCAGGCCCAGGGCTTAACCCCAACAACACACAGCCTTAACCTAGTGAAATGCAGCAGAATTTATTAGAGCAAAGAAAACCTAATTCTTTAATCAGGCAGCACTGAGAAGAACAGTAGCTGGACAGACCCAAACCAGACAAGACTTAGAGGAGACAGAAAGGCGCAGAGAACATTCAGATTAGGCTTAGGTGGCAGCTAATGAGACGGCCCCTTACACGTGCTACAGTTGAGCTCCATGTGTCTGGTCTTTTGGGCACAGCAAGAGATTTTAGTCCAAACCAATGGCTTCAACACCAGACCCAACACCTGCCTGGAAGGGAAGCAGCATGTTCACTGGAGCTTGCTTTTTGTTTTTTGCTTTTGTTTTTGTTTTGTTTTTTGAGACAGGGTTTCTCTGTGTAGCTTTGGAGCCTGTCCTGGAACTCACTCTGTAGCCCAGACTGGCCTCAAACTCACAGAGCTCTGCCTGCTTCTGCCTCCTGAGTGCTGGGATTAAAGGTGTGTGCCACCAGTGCCCGGCTCACTGGAGCTTTTTTAAGAGAAAAGCCCCAGTTGGCCAAGAGGCAGAATAGAAAAATTTTACAGGAATATGGGAAACAAAAAGTCCAGTTAAAGCCCCACACACATTAAAGCCAAGTGTTGGTGGTGCACTCCTTCAGTCCCGCCACTCAGGAGGCAGAGGCAGGTGGATATCTGAGTTTGAAACAAGCTGGTCTACAGAGCAAATTCCAGGACAGCCAGCGCTACGCAGAGAAACCATGTCTCAGAAAACAAAACAAAACAAAAACAAACCCAAAAACACTTAAGTATTTTAATAAATGATGACTGAGAAGCCTGCACGCGTGTTCTTGAATGTGCTTTAATTCTTTAACACGATTTTTAATAAAACCTCAGTTCTAGTTCATGCTGGCCACTCCTGAAATTCTTTTCTACTTTGAACCTATGAATCATGGGTTTGCCTAAGTGGATATCCCTAAAAGATTAAAGAAACTCCTTAGGCTGTGGAGCTGTGGCTGTCAGTCACCTCTGACATCTGAGCAGAGCTGGAGACATCACAGAAACCCACCACAGGCATAGAAAGGATTGATGTGTGGTAGGCGGTAGGGGGTGGAGGGTAATCAGTGGTGAGGGAGGGCAGGCAGTCGGGGGAGGGGGACCTGGGTTGTGGTTGCGAAGTAGAGTGGAGCTGATGGGGGAGCCATGAGGGCCAAGAGTGGTGCAGGCTGGTGAGGGAAGAACAATGTGGGGGGCTAGCCTGGCCCTAACACTTCCCTCTACTGATGTTTGGTCCAGGGGCGGCCAGCCCAGAACAGGGGCCGCCCCACTACCTCCTAGCCAGCCAGCCACCAGAACCCCAAAGGCTCTGAATGAAAAACCGGCTTGACAGAAACAGGCAAATTGTTTATCGGTGTTTGAATTTGCTTCAGAATCTCCCCTAGACCCCAGGCAGGTGGCTGATGAGAGCTTTGGACCTCCAGACTGTGATGTCAGGATCCTGGGCCAGGAAGGCCTGAACTGGGCCCAGGTCGTCCACGCGGGGGTCAGTGGCCAGCGTCTTCCCTTCCGCCTGCAGGCTGCTGATACGCAGGAGGAAATCCTGGTGGGTTCCTGTGGGGGTGAGCTGACGGATAGCTTTTAAAGCGCCTGCTCACCCACCCTGTCCTGCCTCCTTCCTCATGCCTGCCTCTTGGAGCTCACACATTGCCTACCACTGCAACCTCTGTCTCCATAGTTTCTCTCTTAGCGGATCTGCCTACCATGGCAGAATCCAGGATTCTCCTTTTGCTCTGCTTTTTGATCTTCTGCCTGGCAGGCTCCAACTTCATCGGAGGGCAGAAGGTGAGTGGAATCAGTCTCAGGGACCAGGGAGGGAGCGTGTATAGCTGCTGCATGTATGGGGTGGGGGGTATCAAAGCAGTTGGTACCTATCTGACGTCCATGAGGGCCCAGGTTGCCAGGCCCTCATGGACGTCCTACCTCCCCAGGCTGAAGTCTGTGGCTGGTATACCTGAAGTTCAAGGCTACAGCAGCTTGATCTCCTCTATGTCTGGCAAACTGTGTACTATGTATGAGCAGTCATCCTGGGTTCCCCAGCCTGTGAGTGAGCAGGAACAGAGCAAGCCCTATCCTCCTGGCTGATGAAGGATGGCAACAAGCTGTCCCCACTACAGCCGCAGTCTAGACCGTAGCCTGTGATTCCTGCTCAGGCCTGCAAGTCCCCATGTGGGTGCACTGAGTGGATAAGAGGCCCCTGTGGCCAAGAGTGCCAGGCTGCCTGCTCCTGTCTCCCCATCTGTAGGAGGGAGGCTGCTGCTTGGGCTTCGGGAGGAGCTCCACACCCTGACTGAGGAGAATGTTTTGGATCTGTAGCTGGGCAAGGGAGATTTCCTTGTAAGACCAAGTTCATCTGTTTCTTGAGCAGTTTCAAAATTTCCTGTGGTAGAGAGGGGATCTGCCACAAGGTAGCCCTTTGTCTTTACACTCCCTGTGGTTCCATGGGGGGAAAAATGATTTCAGGGCCAGGCCAGGGCTGGGAGGGGCAGGTGGGACACGGGGTGAGCATGATGGTGGAAAAACCACCAGCTCCTGGGGTGTGCCTGGCTGGAAATCACCTGTCACCTGTGTTCTGGGACATGGGGACAGAGGTTAGTGAGAGACCTCAGCTTGGAGGGCTTCTTGTTTGTTTTGTCAGACTTGGTATAGTTCTAGCTACCCCTAAGTCTGTAATTTTGGGACTGGGGCCGAGCCAGCCTAGACCAGAGAAGAAGTCTTGAGGTCGCTATAGTAGGAATTTCCTTTCTTCCTCTCACGGTCACTCATCCTATAAGTCATGAGGCACAAGCTGCAGCCAGGAATGGGGAAAGACTCCCCTCCCCTGAGTCACACAGCCAACAAAGATTATGGCAATAGGGCTTGGCACAGCAGGCTTGGGCAGTGGAGGTGCCCAGAGCTCCCTGAGGGAAGATCTTAGCATGTGTCCATCTAGAAGCCCAGTGACTACTTGGTATCAAGCATAAGCCTGGGGTCCACAGTCAAGGTACAAAAGCCAGGCATTGCCGAGCCCCTTGCTCTGTCCAGTCTCCTATAATCCAGAGGAGCAGGGGGTGGGGGGCAGCTCAGGAGCCCTTCCTGCCTTATGGGGTTTAGGTTCTAGGCTGTCAACCTAGAGCCTCTTCAGGACCTTGATCCCAGCTTGGGGAGTTTCTTTCACCTTACTATTGGGCTTAATAGTTCGTGTCTCTTCGGCTTCCCCAGAAGCACCTGCGTAGGAGACAGATACTGTAAACTCAACCCTGAACTGAGTACTCTAGCAGGTCCCAAGGTGCCCCCCAGAAAGCTGAAGTCCAACCCCATCCCTCACAGCTGGATCAATGCCAATTTGAACTCCTGTCTAGGGTGTGGTCCCTGGAGAGGTGCTGATTTGGCAGCTGGCTTATCCACACATCACCACTTCACACGTGCTCACAAAGCTCCAGCTCCCCACCCCCACCCCCGCCGCCCTCCCTCACTCTGAGTGACAGCTCTCAACTCATTATGAGCATTTCCCAAGCCCGGCAGAGCATCCTAGTGTTCTGATCCGAGTGGCAGCTGCACTGCCACCTCTGCCTGCCTCAGCAAGTGGTTTGGAGGGTCCCACTGTCAGCCAGCACGTGCCCTGAACCTGAGTCTAGGTCGTTCAGTTTCCTAGATGTTCCCTGGTTCTGCAAAGACGAACTTTGTGATGACGAATCCAAAGCTAACGTCAGGACCCAAACAGCCGGTTCTGAGGTTGTGCTGAGTAACTTCCTTCTTGGTAGACCGCAGAGACTGAGCAGAAAGCTCCAAATCACAGCAGCAGGGATGGGAGTCTGGGACTTTGTACTCCCCCAAAGAAAGTGTTTTTCCCTTTCTCTAGTTTGGGGAAGTCACTCATTTTAGGAGAGGGATTCTGGGTGCACCCCCTTTGGAGTACTGTGTGGTCAGCAGTTTCAAGAAGAGAACATGTGGCTTCTCCAAACCATTCCTCCTTCAAAATGTACCTCCTCTCAGCCTGTCCCTCACAGCTAGAAGCTCGGTCTGCCCTCCAGGGTACAGCCCTGTAGCTTCTCTTTGGCCCTAAAAGTGTCCTCAGTGGAGTACTGCTGTGTCTGCCTGGGACTACAGGATGGAGGCAGGAAGGGCCTCTTTACACACACCCCACCAGCATGACACCCTCAAGTGATGCCCCACCCCACCTCCGCCCGGACTCAGGTCTCTTCACACTGCCACTTTAAAGCACTCACTGAAGCCAAGTGTGGTAGCTCACACTTACAACAGGTGGGCATGGAGGAAGGAGGGTCAGAAAGTCAAAGCCAGTCTGGGGCTACATGAGACATGCAATATAAACATATATGAAAGCTTTAAGAAATAAATTTACTGGGTAGTGGTGGTATATGTATTTAATCCCAGCGGTCAGGAGACAGAGGCAGGTGGATCTCTGAGTTCAAAGCGTGCCTGGTCTTCAGAGCAAGTTCTAAGACAGTCAAGGCTACCCAAAGAAACCCTGTCTCAAAACAAACAAATGAGCAAACAATAAACAAGTAACCTTAAAAACAACAAACAACTCATTAGCTGAGTCCTGGGGCCGCACCCAGCTCTGCCTCACCCAAGCTTAGCTGGCTCTTGTCAGCCTGGCCCCCAGCCACTCTCCATCCCTCTTTCAGACTACTGTGGAGGTCACACATGGTCATTGCTCTTTTTTATCCCCAGCCTTGGTTCTGTTGCCCCTTCAGCCAGAGCACTGATTCTGGTCAACTCTCTTACAACCTTCAAGTTCAAGTTGTGGTCAACATGGCACAGCTGGGACTCACCTGGGAAGGGGTCTCAATGAAGGATTGCCTAGATCAGGCTGGCCTGTGTGTGTTTGAGGATTCCAAGGTCAGGTTGGCCTGTGTGTGTTTGAGGATTCCTAGGTCAGGTTGGCCTGTGTGTGTTTATGGAAGATGATACGGATTATGTCAGTTGACATGTGAAGACCCAACCACTGTGGGTGGCACCATTTCCTACACAAGGGTTTCTGAGCACTAAGACACTTACTGTTATTCACCTACACTTAAAAGATTAGGATGTGAGCCGGTCAGTGGTGGCGCACACCTTTAATCCCAGCACTTGGGAGGCAGAAGCAGGTGGATCTGTGAGTTCAAGGCCAGCCTCAAACTAGTTCTAGGACAGCTAGGACATTACACAGAGAAACCCTATCTCAAAAAAAAAAAAAAAAAGATTGTGGCTGTGGTATCAGTAGTTGTTTTAAGTTCCTGTTGCCTCGACTTCTCTGCAATGATGGAGTATAACCTGAAATTATGATCTGAAATACTCCTCTAAGTATTTTATCAGGGTATTTTATTAACAGAAATAAAACCAAAACATCCTGGGTCCTGTTCTGCCAGCTGCCACCACTGCCTGTCATTGCCTGGACTCTGGGTCCCTATCTGCAGGTGAGGCCTTGGGCCATGACTGGCATCAGGGCTTTTTGAGTCATGGCTGCCCAGCCTAAACACATCAGGCCAGACCCTCTGCTTAGGGCATGGCTGGAAGCTTGTGCCTTGTTCTAGTGTGATAGACTGAAGATGAAGTCACTGTGTTCTCCCCGCCCCCAGGCGGTGTGGGCTTGACTGGCCTGGAACTCCCTCTGCAGACCAAACTGGTCTCCAACTCGAAGAGGTCCACCTGCCTCTACCTCTTGAGTGCTGGGGCTAAAGGTGTGCACCATGACACCCAGCTGAAGTCACTGTTTTCTTGCACACAGTGTGAGGCTGTTGTGTGTCTATCTGGACTAAAGAGGCAAGAAGGAATTCTATGCCATGAATGTATGCCAGGCCCTGCTTCATACCCTGTCCCTATACCAGGTTGGCAAAGGGCTACCTCCCCCTCAGTGTCCTCACCTTAGATGGAAATGATTCTCCTGT
Source organism: Dicrostonyx torquatus (assembly GCA_028555095.1). Taxonomy (NCBI): domain Eukaryota; kingdom Metazoa; phylum Chordata; class Mammalia; order Rodentia; family Cricetidae; genus Dicrostonyx; species Dicrostonyx torquatus. The sequence continues at coordinate 266,294 of JAQHUG010000143.1, forward strand.
AGGAAGATAAAGTCCTGAAGACTTTTAGCCATGGACATGGGGACAGGATGTGGCATTAGCAATTCCTCATAGGGAGGTTTCTCAGGACCTTCCCCGGCCTCATTCCCACTGAACAGAGGGGAAATTGTGGCCTTGCTGTAGCCGGTATGGACTCAGGGCAAGACCAGGGTCTGGGCCTCTTCCTCACTGTGCATTCTGCTTACGTCTCAGGTGCGGTCTAAACGCTGTGACGTGAAAACCAAGTTTGTCACACACTCGCCCTGCACTGCGTGTGCAGCTGTCAGGAAGCGGTCATGTCCCTTAGGCTGGTTTCGGAACTTCCCAGAGAAGATACTCCTGGACTGTCGGTATGGGCACACCGCTTCTTTCCCACTTTCAGAAGGGTGGCAGGGGACCCAGAGGAACCTCACTGACCTCCAGATGGGGGAAGACGAAGTATCATTAACCCGCACACCTGTGTCCCAGGAGGTTTACCAGGCACCTACTATATGCCAAGCTCTGGGCTCGGCCATGGCCAGATGAAGAGGCCCGAGGTGGGAGGGATATGATCCCTGAAGCTCAGTGTGAGGACAGTAGGAGTACGCACCACCTCACCACTGGCCTCCCCTCTCTCCTAGCTATGAGGTGCAATTGGGGGGCTCTCTGGTCTCCTTAAGTGGCTGTAGTCAGGAGTGCTGGAAGGACGTGGTGCAGAAGACCTGCTGCCCCGGTTATTGGGGTTCCCAGTGCTATGGTATGGAAGAGACAGCCCACCTGCTCCACTCCCTCTCTGCCCCAGCCCCACCTTTTTGTCTGAGAAGCACCTTGTGACTGCTCATTGAAAGCCACCCTAGCTCCCAAGCGCTAGCTGTCCAGGGGTTGGGATCGGAAGATGAGGTAAGGGGAACATTGTGGGAGAAAAACTGAGTTCTTGGGGCCCACAGAGTGCCCTGGAGGTGCCGAGACTCCGTGTAATGGCCATGGGACCTGCCTGGATGGCATAGCTGGAAATGGGACCTGTGTGTGTGAGGTAAGGGTTGAACAGGGATAAGGTGGGCATGTTGGGGGAACCCTACTGACTTTGTGCATTTACAGGAAAACTTCAGCGGCTCAGCCTGCCAGGAGTGCCGAGACCCAGGCAGATTTGGGCCTGACTGCCAATCAGGTAAACTTGCAGGAACCCCTCCTAACTCCTCAGTCTTGCCTTTCCCTCCTTGGATGCTTGCCTTGCTTCCTTGTGCCCTGAGGCTCTTTGTCATCTCAGAAGCCTCCTCCAGGAAGCCCTCCATGATGCTCCCCCTTTCACCTGGCTCTCTCTGGGCTTCCCCCTTTCCCTGTGATCCTGTACCATGGCTCTGGATTCCCAAGATTATTCCTACATTCCAAATACACAATTGGACAGGAAGTGATGTCCCCGTATGTACCTTGATGAGGCTGGGGTTCCACTTGCTCTTGTGTCTCTCTCAGTTTGCAGCTGTGTACATGGCTTGTGCAACCATGGGCCACAGGGGAATGGGAAATGCCTGTGTTTTGCTGGATATACTGGTGCCCGCTGTGACCAAGGTGAGCAATGCTGTCTGGGACAATAGGTTCTTTGTGGCCAGAGCAGGGAGGACAACTGGGTGCCAGATAGTGTCTGAGCAGAAGCAGGACCTCGGCCTGCAGCCTTGTTAGAGGACTGGGAGTGTCATCCCAGCTTCCAATGTCTGGAAGTTCAGGGAAGTGGGGCAGCTGCCTGGAGTCACACAGCGAGCAGAGCCTAGCGCTTTGTGAGCCTTCCTCCCCAACCTGAGGTTGAGTCTTTACGGTGACTTCTCCTCTCAGAGCTTCCAGTCTGCCAGGGCCTGAGATGCCCCCAGAACTCCCAGTGCTCTGCAGAGGCACCCACCTGCAAGTGCCTGCCGGGATACACTCAGCAGGGCAGTGTTTGTCTTGGTAAGTCTGTGATCTGGAGGCAGGGGACTTGGAGAGCTGAGTGGGTGGGAGGCACTGGGAAGGGAATGTTTTGTACCAGAATGTGCAATCTGGCCACTCACGCACAAAAAAACAAACAAACAAAAAATCAACAACAACAGCAACAAAACAACAACAACAAAAACTGTCCCTAAGAGGCAGAAGGCCTGTGGCTACTCTGATGGATTCAGCTCACTCAGGCTTTCTCTGCCCTGGCAGCTCATGATCCTTGTAAGCTGTCTCCTTGCTCCCCGCTGGCCCGATGTTCAGTGAATCCCAAGGGGCAGGCTCAGTGTCACTGCCCAGAGAATCACCACGGTGATGGCAAAGTGTGTCTGCCCCTGGACCCATGCATCACCAACTTTGGTGGTTGCCCCCGCAACTCTACCTTCTGTCTGTACAAGAATCCAGGCAAGGTGAGCTAGGACACCTGCTTCACTTGCTTCACAAGTTCCACTCACTGATGCTTGCGCGTTTAAAACTGGCCATTGCCATGCTGGGTATGTGCTCCCTCAGCCTACCTGTGACAATACTCCTTGGACCCACAGAGCTGGGAGGGAGGGCTAGCTTCTGCACAGACTCTTGTTTCTTTGCCTCAGAACTGGGTGAGGCCAGGATAGAGGTGGGAACTCCCAGATGCACCACTAGTAAGATGCAGGGAGAATGCCAACCCTAGTCTTTGAGGATGGGTGGCAGGGCTGTGTGAGGGAGACATATGCAAGCAGTTTCCCTGAATTCTAACTGGTGGATGCTCCACCCCTTCCTGGCCCTGATGTTCGCCCAGGCCGTCTGCACATGCCAGCCAGGTATGATCAGTCTTAACAACGATGCTTCTGCGGGATGCTATGCCTTCTGCAAACCACATTCCTGTGACAAATCGGCCACCTGTCAGGTGACCGCTGATAGAAAGACCACCAGGTAGGCACAGGGGTCAAGTGGGAATGGGCATAGAGCAGGGAGGGTGGAGTGGGCAGTGTACTCAGCTGCATTCCTCCATTCAAGGCCCGGCAAGGAGGGCTGGGGAACCAGGGGAATGGCCTGTCATGTCTCTGACCAGTCTCTCTGGGTTTCCAGCTGTGTGTGCAAGGATGGTGAGGTGGGTGATGGTCGTGCCTGCTACGGACACCTGCTCCACGAGGTTCAGAGGGCCAATCAGATGGGCCTGATGCTTGCGCGTTTAAAACTGGCCATTGCCATGCTGGGTATGTGCTCCCTCAGCCTACATGTGGCAATACTCCTTGGACCCACAGAGCTGGGAGGGAGGGCTAGCTTCTGCACAGACTCTTGTTTCTTTGCCCCAGAACTGGGTGAGACCAGGATAGAGGTGGGAACTGGTCCCAGTGCTAGTGTCTCTTCCCACGCTAGACATCTAGACCCACCCCTCTGGAGCTCCCCATTTTCATTCTGACATGACCTTTCTACCCCTTACAGAGCAAGGCTGCCAGGAGATCCTTACCACATCGGGTCCATTCACTGTGCTGGTGCCGTCCATCTTCTTCATCTCTTCTGCCTCCTCCAGTACCATGAATGTGAGCTCTTTTTCACTGAGCCAAGTTCTCCCTGTACATGATGCTTCCCTTTGAGATCATCTCATTCAGACTCTGAAAACAGAGACATGGAAGGCCTCTCCTCTCTGTGACTCAGGCAGGGGGCATTGCAGAGGGTTGGTCTGTCTGGGTTAACCCAACACTCCATCCCTGTGCACCTGCAGGTGACCCTCGCCCAGCAGCTCTGCAAACAGCACATTATTGCAGGGGAGCACATCCTGGAGGATGTAGGACCTTCGAATACACGCAAGTGGTGGACGCTTGCCGGCCAGGAGATCACCATCACATTCAACCGTTTGGTATGACAGGGACCTCCAGTGGAGTGGCAGGTGGATGACAGAGCTGGGACAAATGTGCAGCGGTGGGAAGGAGCTGCAGGACAGAGGGATGGCATATGGTACATAGTCCTGTGTCCGTCTCATCAGAGATACACCTATAAGTATGAAGACCAGCCTCAACAGACGTTCACCATCCAAAAGGCCAACTACATAGCAGCCAACGGGGTCTTCCACACGGTCACTGCCCTACGGAGGCAGCTTCCACCTCCACTCCCAGGGGACCCCAAGGTGAGCCCGCAAGCTCTTCTCCATCCTGTGCCATAATAGTATTTAAATCCAGGCATGAGGCCGCTCTGGCGTGTGGAAGCTAGGCTCCTCCTCCTCCTGAGGCTGAAGAAGCCTCATCCTGCCCTATGGCCTTTATACCTGCAGAAAACTGTCGGCCAGATCCTTGCTTCCACGGAAGCTTTCACACGGTTTGAAACTATCCTGGAGGTAAGCTTGGGGAAAGCAGTTCTACCTACCTGGGCTTCCAGACAAGAACAGCTCACTGCCCCAGAGTCTGCGCACCCATCTTCCTAGAGCCTGTCCCCTCACAATCCTGGGGCTTTATGGACCAATGCATTGCTCATGTCTCCCTTTAGCAGTGGGAGCTCCCTACTGTCTGACAGTGGCAGGAACCAGGAGCTCTGAGGCCAGGATCTAGGCAAACTTTTCATTCGTTCATAGAACTGTGGACTTCCATCCATCTTGGATGGGCCTGGGCCCTTCACAGTTTTTGCCCCAAGCAATGATGCTGTAGACAGCCTGAGAGACGGCCGACTGATCTACCTGTTTACATCAGTAAGCTCTATGGGGAGACGGGCTATGGGCTGTGATTGCCAGCCCCCCCTCCCATCAACCTTAAGCAATTGATTCCTCCCCTCAGGGCCTTTCCAAACTTCAGGAGCTGGTACGGTACCACATCTACAACCATGGCCAGGTACGAGGGTCTCCTCCTTCCTTCACAGTGTCCCCCGTGTCAGGGGCTACTTCAGATTTTGATCTTTCTGGGGGTTCAATGTCCTCATCCTCCCTTCTCCATTTCTGGGGACTCAGAGTCACTGTGCATCACCTGTATAAGGTGTGGCCAGTATCCAATCTAAAACCACTCACTATCTTCCTGTCCCAGCTGACGGTCGAGAAGCTCATCTCTAAGGGACGTGTCCTCACCATGGCCAACCAGGTCTTGACTGTGAATATCTCTGAGGAGGTGAGATCTGTGAACAGGTGCACACATGGATCAGTGAAGAAGGCTTCAGGCCTTGTTCATGCCTGACAGCATGCTCCAAATACGTAGTGGGCAAGATACTTGACAAGGTCCCAGCTGGGCTAGGAAAAGAGACATAGGTCCCACAAGTATGAGGTAAAGCCACAGCAGACAGAAACCGAGCAGCAAAGGCTGGCTGGGGATGGCACATGGGGTCTGTGTTGCAGGGACGCATCCTGCTGGGACCTGAGGGCATCCCCGTGCGGAGAGTGGATGTGCTGGCTGTCAACGGTGTGATCCACATGCTGGAAGGCATCCTGCTGCCCCCCACCATCCTGCCTATCCTACCCCAGCACTGTGATGAAGAGCAGCACCAGATTGTGCCAGTGAGCCCTGCCCTGTACCCAGATCCCTGCCCCTAGCACATGGACAGGAGAGAATGCTGTTGTGTTGCCATCACAGGATATTTGAGACTGGCTTATTTTGGCTCACGGTTCTGAAAGCATGGTACAGTGACAGTTCAGCTCTTGCTGAGGGAGAGACTTGTGGCACAAGGGCAGTTAAGCATAGGTGAAGAGATCAGAGCAACAAGTGTCCTCGGCTCATTCCATCACCTGCTGTGTTGATAAGCCTACCTACCCTGCATGAGGGGAGCCTGGTGCCCCATCTGCCTCTACAGGCTCCCTCCCAACACCTTTCCTGACCTCTCTACAGTTGGCTCTTTCTCCTTCCTCAGATCTTTGCTTGATGTCTCTGACCCTCTCTTTGCCCTGCTCTGTTCTTCCCAGGGTACTTGTGTGGACTGCCAAGCCTTGAATACCAGTGTATGCCCCCCAAACAGTGTGAAAATGGTGAGCATCCCTAGCCTTGCCCTCGGGTATCCCTTTTTGCCAGTATCCCAATCGTACATCGGTTGCAGTGGGGAGTAGAGGCAGGGAGGCTAGACCATACCTGGAGGCTCAGTACGTCCTAAACCCACAGAGTGGGAGCGTTGGACCAGGGCTTTCTGGCAAAGGCTGGTCCAGCACCTACTCTGCTGACCGACCTTGTATGGCATGTTCTAGGATATCTTTCCCAAGGAGTGTGTTTATACTCATGACCCAACTGGACTCAACGTGATGAAGAAGGGCTGTGCCCACTACTGCAACCAGACCACCACAGTGAGCCTGGGCAGGCCTGCACTCCCTGGGGACCCTGGCCACTTCCTCTTTGTCTTGGAATCCCCAAGTTGGGTTGAGGAGGGTTCCCCTTCCCAGACATTCTTTTTGTTTAGTTTGGAAGGGTTTTTGTTTGTTTGTTTGTTTGTCTTTGTGTCCGTGGTTAGAATAGAACCCAAAGCCTCACATACTAGGGAGGCGCTTTGCTGCTGAACTACACTCCACATCCTAACGGTTAAAAAGGTGCCACTGGGGGATTCATACCCATCTCTGTGCTCTCGAGATGAGGCCAGCAAGCAGAAGCATCCTGTGTGGGAGCTGCTATGGCCTGGATGCTCACACACACTGTCTCTTGCAGAAACGTGGCTGCTGCAAAGGATTCTTTGGGCCTGACTGCACACAATGTCCTGGGGGCTTCTCCAACCCCTGCTATGGCAAAGGCAATGTGAGTCCCCACCCTGGTAGGTGTCATGAAGGCTGATACCTTCCCTGGCTGGCAGTGTCAGAACCAGGCCTGACTCTCTCTTGTCTCGTCTTCCCTACTTTAAGTAATTGATGTTGGACCAAACTGTTTTGCTAGAAATTATTGCTCTCGGGTCTAGAGAGATGGCTCAGTGTTGAGAGTACATGCTACCCTTGCAGAGGACCTGAGTTTGGTTATCAACACCCATGTTAGGTGGCTCATGACCACCTGTAAGTAAAGCTCCAGGTAATCCAGTGCTTCTGGCCTCTACTGGTCTCTGTACTCAGGTGCACACACACAAAAAAATGTTTTCTGAGATAGGATCTCTATATAGCCCTGGCAGTCCTGGAACCCTTTCTATATAGCCCAGGCTGGCCTCTGTCTCCCGAGTACTGGGATTAAGGGTGTGTGCCACCACACCCAAATGCCAGTGTTCTTTAGTATTCTGCTTTTGACACTTTGAGATGTCAGTGCTACGTTAGTGCCTGCACAGAAAAATTCTAGAGTTACTGCCTGAGTTACACAGGGCCGCCAGGTGATGGTGGTGCACACCTTTAATCCCAGCACTTGGGAGGCAGAGGCAGGCAGATCTCTGTGAGTTTGAGTCCAGCTTGGTCTACAAGAGCTAGTTCCAGGACAGGCTCCAAAGCCACAGAGAAACCCTGTCTCGAAAAACCAAAAAATAAAACAAAATCCTCCAGGGCCGTGATTTTGGAGGTCTCTTACAGGGTGAGGTCTCAGGGGAACAGGAGTTCAGAGCCCACCAGGGAGGTTCGGGGGGAGGGGCTGTGGTGACCATGTCCTTGACTGACCTTTTTGTGCCTGCCATCTTCCAGTGCAGTGATGGCATCCAGGGCAATGGAGCCTGCCTCTGCTTTCCAGACTACAAGGGTATTGCCTGCCATGTCTGCTCCAACCCAAACAAGCACGGCGAGCAGTGCCAGGAGGGTGAGTGACTGGGTCCAGGACACCTCCCAGAGAAAGTTCTTAATGGAGGAAAGGTGACTAAGGGCTCCCAAGGAGGAAGAGGGCACTAAACAGAATACTGGCCCAGGGAGTAGTACCAGTTGGAGAATAGTCATAGATATTGCCTTTTTCACCAAAAGAAAACAGTGCCTTAAAGCAAGCACGTTTTAACAAGACACACTGGAGACTTTCTGATAGTGGGATTGGAGACAGAGTAGCTAGAACAATGTGACTAAAAATTTAAAGCTGGGCTGTGGTGGCAACATACCTTCAATCCCAGAACTCTGGAGGCAGGGGCAGGTGGATCTCTGAGTTCAAGGCCAGCCTGGTCTACAGAGTGAGTTCTAGGACATCCAGAGAGCTACACAGAGAAACCCTGTCTTGAAAAAACAAAAACAGGGGCTGGAGAGATGGCTCAGAGGTTAAGAACACTGA
>JAQHUG010000143.1:275060-334192 GCA_028555095.1 Dicrostonyx torquatus
TTTTAAAAAGAAAAAACAAAAACAAAAAAATGGCCTCCTTCATAGTTTGCTTATCTGTTCTTCGAGTTTGAATGAGCTATGATTTAGGGACCTTAACAGAGGGTCAAATAACATAAAGTCAAGTCTCTTGTAGCCACTCCATTCCCAGCCCCTTTGCAAAACCAATCTTGGCTCGCACCAAGTCCTACTTCCTGTCCAATTTCTCTATTCTCATTTCTTCCCCATAGACTGTGGTTGTGTCCATGGTCTATGTGACAACCGTCCTGGCAGCGGAGGAGTGTGCCAGAGTGGCACATGTGCCCCTGGCTTCCAAGGCCGCTTCTGCAATGAGTCCATGGGACACTGCAGTCCCGGAGGTCTGGCCCAGCTCTGCCACCAGCATGCTCGCTGCATCAGTCAGGAGGGCAAGGCCAGGTGAGGATTCTGCCTTCCTTTGTGTCCTGCCATAATTCTCCAGCCTCTTCCCCAAGCTCAAGTGGGCTTCTCTTGTCTATCCCAGGTGTATCTGCCTCGATGGTTTTGAAGGTGATGGCTTTTCTTGCACACGCAGCAATCCCTGCTCACACCCAGACCGTGGTGGCTGCTCAGAGAACGTCAGTTCCTCTCTTTACCCTTTCCCTAGTGTTGTAACCCAGACACAGGATGGGGCTCCTTGGCCTCCACCCATGGCCCTGTACCCTGAGTCATTATTCATAACCCACACAGGCTGAATGTATCCCTGGAGACCTAGGCACTCACCGCTGCGTTTGCCACAAAGGCTGGAGTGGGGATGGCCGCATGTGTGTGGCCATTGATGAATGTGGGCTGGACACTCGAGGTGGCTGTCATGTGGATGCTCTCTGCAGCTATGTGGGCCCTGGACAGGTGAGGAGCAGAAGGACAGCTGGGGACTTGCCCCCACCCACTCTGACTTCAGGGACTCCTACTCTGAGCTCGGAGTCTGGACCCACAGGTGCAGACAAAGTCCTGCACCCTGATACCCTGATACTGGTCACTCGTGTGTTCCCTGGCTCCCTATATGTTATAGGGCAAGCTCTCTCCTAGACTGGGGAGTATGGTACTAAGCAAGGCAAGGGGAAACCTGCCTCTAGAGGTCCCACACTTCTAGAATAATCTACAGTAATCTATCTCTGGAACTTCATAGTCTAGGCTCAAATTACTTGTTGTGGGATCTTAAAGCATTTTGAGGCTCATGAACCCAAGTTCTGGCAAGTGTTTAAAAATATCTAATATGGCCGGGCGGTGGTGGCGCACGCCTTTAATCCCAGCACTCGGGAGGCAGAGGCAGGCGGATCTTTGTGAGTTCGAGACCAGCCTGGTCTACAAGATCTAGTTCCAGGACAGGCTCCAAAGCTACAGAGAAACCCTGTCTCGAAAAACCAAAAAAACAAACAAACAAACAAAGAAAATCTAATATGGAGTCATGTGATGGATGGCCTTTAATCCCAGTAATCGGGAGGCAGAGGCAGGTGGATCTCTGTAAATTTGAGGCCAGCCTGGTCTATAAGAGCTAGTTCCAGAACAGGTTCCAAAAGTACAGAGAAATCCTGTCTTGAAAAACCAAAATAAATAAATAAATGAAATAATATTAAAAAATCTAATATGGACCAGGCACAGTGGTGCACATCTTTAATCCCAGAATTCAAGGGGCAGAGGGAGATAGACCTTTGTGAGTTTGAGGCCAGCTTGCTGTGCATAGAGAATCTCAGAACAGTCAGAGCTACATAAAAGACCCTGTTTCAAAATAAAACAAAAGAATATCTAAGGTGGGAGTAGAGAGCTGGCTCAGTGGTTAAGAGCACTGTGGCTCTTGCAGAGGACTGGGTTAGGTTCCTCACATCCGTATGGCAGCTAACAACTGTGTAGCTCCAGTTCCAGAGGATCTGATGCCTTCATCTGGCCTCTGCAGGCACAATATGCGTGCAGTGCACAGACATAATGCAGGCAAAACCCCCATATATAAAAATTAAGCATAAATAAATCAGGGCTGAAGAGAAGGCTCAGTGGTTAAGAGTTCTGGCTGCTCTTATTAAGAACCCAGGTTTGATAGCCGGGCGGTGGTGGCGCACGCCTTTAATCCCAGCACTCAGGAGGCAGGGGCAGGATCTTTGTGAGTTCGAGACCAGTCTGGTCTACAAGAGCTAGTTCCAGCGCAGACTCCAAAGCCACAGAGAAACCCTGTCTCGAAAAACAAAAAAAAAAAAAAAGAAAAAGAAAAGAAAAAAAAAGAAAAAAGAACCCAGGTTTGATTCCCAGCACCCACATGGCAGTTCACAATTGTCTGTAACTCCGGTCACCGGGGATTCAGTGCCCTTTCTGGGCCTCCACAGGTACCAGACACGCACATGATACACATACATGTAGACAAAATATCCATTCATGTAAAATAATTTTGCATACATAAATATTTTTAAAAGAATATCCACTGCACTAGCAGGGAGGTGGCTGGCTCAGAGTCAGCCCCTTCACGTCCTGGCCTTTCAATTCTGTGGTGGCCTCTGGGCCAGCAGTCTGTAGAGTATTGTCAATACAAAAATCAGACTGGAATAAAGGGTAGAGCCCTGAACCCCATCTAGAGCCTTCAAACTTAGAACTACAGAGGAGCTGGGGAGCACTCAGTAGGCAGAAGCAGGGGATCTCACATTCAAGACCAGCCTGGGCTACATAGCCAGACCCTGTGAAAGGAAGAAAGGAAAGAAAGATAAAGAAAACTCAGAACTGGGGTTTTGGATGCTTAGATGTAGATGTCCCCCCCCAACAGTTGCTATTAGGGAAGAGGGTCTCACTTGTGCTTACTTGCAGTGTAGACAAGCCCAAAGGCCTGTCCATTAGGGGAAGAGACCAGAACAGTTGACTGGGTGACAGGAAAGGAGGTTCCTTCCCAGTGCCCTTCCAGGGGCTGGTCTTGGCCAATCCCTGCCCACTTGCCGCAAGACACTGACCTCAGGCCAATGACCTTGTCAGGATTCTGAGTCTAGGGTGGTGCTGAGTCTCCAGAGAAGCATCCAGCCTGTACCATCTCTTGATCAGTCTTAACCCTGAGAGCTGATTTCTCCTTGGGGTTCCAGAGCACAGATCCCCAAGAGCTCGCCTGGGGTGTGGGCTGATCTCATTGTGATCAGAGGAGGAGATGGGACCTGTGGTGTAGGGGATAAAATTCTGTTACTTGCCTCCTCAGAGTCGATGCACATGCAAGCTGGGCTTTGCTGGAGATGGCTACCAGTGCAGCCCCATTGACCCCTGCCGGGTAGGCAATGGTGGCTGCCATGGCCTGGTAAGAGGGCACAAGGGCTTTAAGGCCCTGGGGAGGCTCTCTGGGGAGGGCCTGTTGCAGCAGGGCATGTCTGTCCTTAGCACTTGTATCTCTGTAAACTCCAAACAATGACACCACTCCCTCATTCTATCACAGGACAAAGCCCTTGTGCTGGGTTATTAAGGTCATGGACCCTCCTAGAGCCTCCCAACCTGCCCAGCCCCCCTCACTGCCTACCCCACCCCATTCCTTGTTCCTCTGGCCCCGCCTAGCTCCTTGCTGTCCCTTGACTTTCATACCCTGCAGTATCTGCCTTTCCCAGACACTCCTCAGGCCTTGCCCCTCCTGCTTTCAAAAGCTCAGGCTCCTGCAGGTCAGGGTTACCTTTGTTGCCATATAGCACTGGCTCCCCAAGTCTCTAGTTACTACTGGTGGGATGATCTCACATCCAGTGCTCTGTGGTGCTGGGGAACAGGGCTACTGAATGGGCTTTGTGAACACAAGCGAGATAGCTGAAGAATTTAGTGGCTGCACAGGCAAAGGGTAGAGAATGGGTGATAATGGAAGGAGAAAAAGATGAGAGTAGATGGTATCCAGCTTGGTGTTTGGATGTTGGATGGAGGGTACTAACTGTCTGTTCCTCACCTCTACCAGGCTACTTGCCAGGCAGTTGGGGGAGGTCAGCGGGTTTGTACATGCCCCCCTCATTTTGGTGGTGATGGCTTCAGTTGCTATGGAGACATCTTCCAGGTATGTGGTGCACAGATTTGTTCTCTCCCTATGTCTGTGCCATCCTCCCATGTCCCCATGGAGAAGGGGATGATTGGAGACTTGAATTCTTAGGTCTATGACCTCAGCTTTCTTCCCCGCTGCCCCTTAGGAACTGGAGGCAAATGCCCACTTCACTGCCTTCTCCCAGTGGTTCAAGGTAGGGACAGGGTTGGGCTCATGTCTCTAAGGCCTTCTTGGATTCAGGAATGCTACCTAGAACTCCAAGAGTCACCTTCATCTCCCTGTTCCCACTCACTGTGTGCAGAATTCAAGTGTCACTCTTCCTGCTGACAGCAGAGTCACAGCCCTGGTACCTTCTGAAGCTGCCATCCGTAGGCTGAGCCGTGAGGACCAGGCCTTCTGGCTGCAGCCAAAGATGCTGCCAGAATTGGTCAGGTGGGACAGCTGGGAAGGGCCTGGGCCATGGAAGGGATTCCGGGTGAAACCTTGGACCCTTCCCTGACAGGATTGAGATGATCCAGTTCTTTGTTTACCATGTATCTACAAAAGTGGGGAGAGCCCAGGCCTAAGGTTCAATGCCCCCCAACTGTTCCCCATAGGGCCCATTTTCTCCAGGGTGCCTTCTCAGAGGAGGAGTTGGCCCGGTTAAGTGGACAGCAAGTAGCCACACTGAGCCCCACGACACACTGGCAGATACACAACATCAGCGGGGTAAGAGCTAGACATGTGTGGGAGCTGGAGTGGTCCCACAGTGGCTTTCTACCAATACCTGGGCTCCCAGGAAAAAAAGCTTGGGGTTGCCCAGGGCTGATTCAGAGACTACACACGGCACACATAGTTGTCTCATTAGAAGTGGTATGTGCCAGCACATGTAACCCTGGCCCTCTTTATGTGGGTACTAGTGATGGTCTATGCACCTACCTGGTAGAACCTGAGGCCTGGTAGTGCCAGGGTAGGGTGTCTCTTACACCATGCATCAGTGACCAGCTAGAGTGAGCTCTGTCTGCTGCTTTCCAGAAAGTCTGGGTGCAGAATGCCAGTGTGGATGTACCCGACCTCCTTGCTACCAATGGCATCCTACACATTATTAGCCAGGTATGGCAGGAGAAGGGAGCGTGGGGGAACTTCCTAGGCCAGTAACGATGGACTGACAGCACCTCCTGCTCTATCCCAGGTCTTGTTACCTCCAAGAGGTAATGTGCAGACTGGGCCAGGGTTGCTGCAGCAACTAGATAGAGTGCCTGCCTTCCACCTCTTCAGGGAGCAGCTAAAGGTAAAGGAGGCTCCTTCAAGGGATAGTGAGTTCCCAGGAGGCTGCAGGGGTCTGGCTGGCTCCCTGCATCAGGACTAAGGGCTGCCATGCTCATCCTTGTTCCCTGTCTCTATTCCTAGCACCACAAACTGGTGGCCCAAATCGAGGCTGCCAAAGCCTACACCATCTTTGTGCCCACAAATCACTCTCTGGAGACCCAGGGCAACAACAGTATCCTGGTGAGGCCTTGGGGATGAGCAGGATGAGCCCCCTTTGCCAAGATGCAGGGGCATGGTGGGGATGGCATGATGCTCAGGACCCTTGAGAGTCTTGGAAACCCTGAAGTGACTCCTCCCTGGTAGGACATAGATATAGTCCGGCATCACGTGATCCTTGGGGAGGCACTCTCTGTGGAGGTCCTGCGGAAAGGAGGACACCGGAATTCGCTTCTGGGCCCCACCCACTGGCTGTTCTTCTACAATCACAGTGGCCAGGTTTGAAGGGCAGGGATTAGAAGACTCTTCCCCCAGGAACTTGGCTCTTAGGACCTGCCTTTGAAGCTTTCCCACCAAGGAGACCCTAGCCTCTGCTCTAGAAAGACTTCCCTTCCATTCTTGGAGCTACCCCCAGTCCTGGAGTGTGTTCTCATCTTGTTGCTTCTAAGACGGAGGATAGTGGGAGTGGATAGGTAGATCCAATCTGCTGTCCTCCGTTCCAGCCCGAGGTGAACCACATGCCATTGGAGGGGCCCTTTCTGGAGGCTCCTGGCTGCTCCCTTTTTGGTTTGGCAGGGATCTTGACAGTGAGGTCCAGCCGCTGCCTGCACAGTCACGCAGAAGCTCTTCGGGTAAGAAGCTGGCGCCAGAGGGATGTTAAAGATCAGCAGCTGCAGGGGCTGGAGAGGTGGCTCAGAGGTTAGGAACACTGGCTACTCTTCTAGAGGTCCTGAGTTCAATTCCCAGCAGCCACATGGTGGCTCACAGCCATCTATAATAGGATCTGATGCCCTCTTCTGGCCCTCAGAACAGTCATACATAAAATATACATAAATAAATTTTAAAAAAAAGGTCAGAGGCTGCAGCTGGGAGTGGTGACACACACCTTTAATCCCAGAACTCTAGAAGCTGAGGCAGGCAGATCTCTTCTTACACTTCAGGCCAGTCAGGGCTACGTAGTGAGACCCTGTTTCAAAACAAAAAGCGAAACCCAGGAACAGCAGCTGCTGCTTGGTCTGAGTAGCAGAAACACTTGGCTAGTCTTTCCTGGGCCAACTGATACCTTGCCCTTCTTCTCCAGGAGAAATGCATAAACTGTTCCCGGAAATTCCGCTGCACTCAAGGCTTCCAGCTGCAGGTGACGCTGGGTTCAGTACAACCCCATACTTACTTCCATGTCCCCACTAATGTCCCAGGTTCAGCCCTGCTGGGAACTGGCCCAGGATGAACACCTGCAACTCCCAGTTAAGGCTGAACCACAGCCCTGGTCTGCTCAGGGGAGCTTCATTGTTGCCCTAGTCCTGATCCCTGTGCCGTCCCCTCATCAGGCCCGTCTGTCTTGGCCTCTACCCCTCCCTTCTACTACCCTCATGCTTGTCGGTGGACACTTCTAGCACAGTTGTTTATCTCCCACAAACAACCCTGTCTCTTCCCAAGCCGGCAGGTGACCCTTCCTGTGTGTCTCCAATTCTAGGACACACCCAGGAAGAGCTGTGTCTACAGATCTGGCTTTTCTTTCTCCCGGGGCTGTTCCTACACGTGTGCCAAGAAGATCCAGGTTTGCTCTGAGATATCCCCTGCTAAGGCTTTCTGCTTTGCCCAGGAAGGAGAGCGGAGTAGGCCCAGGGAAGAGTTCAGACTGAATTTCAAGAACAGAGATGCTGAGCCTCCAGCAAAGACAGCAAAGCTGGGGCTGGAAAGATGGCTCAGAGGTTAAGAGCACTGACTGCTCTTTCAGAGGTCCTGAGTTCAATTCCCAGCAACCACATGATAGCTCACACCCATTTGCGATGAGATCTGGTGCCTTTTTCCGGCATGCAGGCATACATGCATACATACATACAGGCATGTATGGAAACAGAACACTGCATACATAATAAATAAATTTTTTTAAAAAGGCAAAGCAAGGGTCTTAGGAATGTCCAAAATCGGAGGGCTACTGTTGTTCCTGTGTCTAACCCCTGGAGGATGGACATGAGAGAAACAGGGTTGAATCCCAGAGCTGGCACCATCAGCCAGCGCAGTAACGAGGCTTTCTTGTTTCTTCTGTGCAGCCCACAGAGTTGCCGCTCTCCTTGTTTGATTCTATCCCCACCAGGGGAGGGTTGTGGAAGGCAGCCCCCGCATCCCCTTAGGTTTCTGGTCTGCCCTCCCTGGGTCTGTGCTTCCAAGTTGCTCTGTTTGGTGACCCTGAGATGTAACCATCTCTTCCTGACTAATGACATCCATCCTGGCCTACCCTGGGCCTCTCTCCTTCCCTTCCCATTCCCCTGTCCCTACAGGTGCCCGACTGCTGCCCAGGCTTCTTTGGCACACTGTGTGAGCCATGCCCAGGGGGTCTAGGTGGAGTGTGCTCAGGCCATGGGCAGTGCCAAGACAGGCTCCTGGGCAGTGGTGAATGCCGCTGCCAAGAGGGCTTCCATGGAACAGCCTGTGAGATGTGTGAGCTTGGCCGCTATGGACCCACCTGTTCTGGAGGTGAGGTTTGCAGAGAGTAGGGTGATGGCCATTGGGAAGGGGAGCAGACTGGGTACTACACCATAAAGAGCAGGAAAGTAACTCCTGCCCTTTGTTGTCCCACTTCCAGTATGTGACTGCGACCATGGGCTGTGCCAGGAGGGACTGCGAGGGAATGGAAGCTGTGTCTGTAATGTTGGTTGGCAGGGTCTCCGCTGTGATCAAAGTAAGTAGGTCCCAGGAGGTTAGGGTCAAGTGACAACAGGGGAACAATTCTGCTCTGAATGACCAGAACCTTCTATCTACTCACAGAAATCATCAACCCTCAGTGTCCCAAGAAGTGTGATCCCAATGCCAAGTGAGTGAGCCCAACCTGTGGTGGGGTGACTGTGGACAGGACAGGGCAGACAGGCTAAGTGGCTGCCATCCCTCCCAGCTGCATACAGGACGCCACTGGAATCCCCACCTGTATCTGTGCTGCAGGATATTCAGGCAATGGCAGTTATTGCTCAGGTTGGCCATCCAGATGCCCTGTGTCCCATTCTGGAATGCTTGGGGGTGGCTGTCCCACAGTCTCTTTAACCTTTTCCTTATCTCCTGTCTGTTTCTCACAACCTCTGTCCCTAGAGGTGGACCCATGTGCTTCTGGCCATGGGGGCTGCTCGCCCTATGCCAACTGCACCAAGGTAGCTCCCGGGCAGCGGACGTGTACCTGCCAGGATGGCTACACAGGCGACGGAGAGCTGTGCCAGGGTGAGGTACCCCAAGATAGACACATGTGAGGGCAGGCCATTTTAGTGCCTGAGTCCGAAGGTTTGCATGTACAAAGGATATAGATGACTTGGTGCCCAAAGAGGGAAGAGAGGGACACTTGGAGTTGCAGATGGACAGGTGGGTGGAGGGGTCATCAGGGCTATTCCTCATCTCGGCGTTTCTTCCCCTAGAAATAAACAGCTGTCTCATTCGTCATGGGGGCTGCCATGTTCACGCTGATTGTATCCCCACAGGCCCCCAGCAGGTCAGTTGACAGACTTAGCACTGGGACCTCTGTTCAGACTAGGTCTGGGGTGGCCCTGTCATTCAGGGCTCCTTGCAGCCACAATGATCAGGATTTGCGACAGGTCTCTTGCAGCTGCCGTGAGGGCTACAGTGGTGATGGCATCCAGACTTGCAAGCTTCTGGACCCCTGCTCCCAGGTTAGGACCTCATATCCTAGAGCATTTGTTGAGAGAAGGGCACTAAGATCAGAAACAGCTCTCCTCGCCCCTAGAATGGCCCCGGGGCCTCCCTTACCCCTAGCTCTAGTCGGACTCAACAGCAGAAATAAAACTGTGAGGGGCGACTAGGGACTTTGAGGCCTCTTTCCTAAGGCTGGTCTTTTAGAGGTGGCAGGACGCCACCACAGCCTTCCTCTTCTACCCAGAACAATGGAGGCTGCAGCCCTTATGCTGTGTGCAGAAGCACGGGGGATGGGCAGAGGACGTGTACCTGCAACCCAAGTCATACTGTGGGAGATGGGATCACCTGCCATGGACGAGTTGGACTGGTAATGATGCCCAAGTCTGACCCAGACTTGACTGTGGCTATGCTCCATGAACCTGAACTCCAATCTAGGCTAAGATCCCAGATTCAATTCTGATCCTTGACTATGACCCCGTGACCCTGAATCTGACCCCTAATTCTTCCTGGGCTAAACCTCATCTGCATCACATGCAAATAATCCTGGCTCCAGCTCAGAACCCTCCCTGGCTTTCCTCTCATCTCTGCCTTGGCCAGACCTTGGGGGGGCACCCAAAAAATCTGAGCTGATCCTCGCTCCCCCAGGAGCTCCTATGGAACAAGCATGCCTCATTCTTCAGCCTCAACCTCTTGGTGAGTAGCCAGCCTAGGCCTTTGAGACCTGTTGGGCAAATGCCGAGCCTTTCTAGAACTCTAAGTTCCCATCTGATTCAGGGGTTGGGGGGGAGTTGGCTGACCTGGACTCTTCAGAATTTCAGTTTTTCCCAGAAGATCGTTAGACGTTCCAAGTTGGTCCCAGATTGTTTCCCTTCCACTCAAGTCATGTCCTGCCTCCCCAGGAATACAAGGAGCTCAAGGGTGATGGGCCTTTCACCATCTTTGTGCCCCGTGCTGATTTAATGAGCAACATGTCCCAGGTATACAGCCCTGGGGGAAGTCGGGAGATAGATGAGTGCTCTGGTCAAGGCATAAGCAGAGGTGACAGTCGTTGGCTCCTGCTATCTTCCTGACTCTATGCTAGGATGAGCTGGCTAGGATACGTGCCCATCGCCAGCTGGTGTTTCGCTACCACGTGGTTGGCTGCCAGAAGTTGGGGAGCCAAGAACTGCTGGACCAGGAATATGCCACTGCACTGTCTGGACACACGCTGCGTTTCAGTGAGAAGGAGGTGAGTTCTCACCCCATTGGTCCTACTGGCTATAGAGTCTTCCTGCAGGATTCAATCCCCAGCTCAGCCCCCTTCAAATTGTCCCTGTGCCCTGCCTCCTTTATTACTCAGCCTGGATCCAAAGTGGGAGGGGGTGGAGTCCAGCTCAGAGGATACCCACACTCAGGGCCCTACCTGAGTCAGCACTGGCCTGCCCCAAGCCAGGACTCCCAAATCAAGCTGATACCAGCATTGTGCTCCCACAATACCAGGCCTAGTGTGGTTCCTTGTACAAGCTCCTCAAAGTGATTCTGCCCTCGCCTGACTCATCTTCTACCTCAGTCCAAAGCCCAGCCCTGTCTACCTAAAAACCTCTCCCCACCTCAAGCCCTACCCTGGCCTAGGCACACCCTGTAGCTTCAATGCTAACCTCAGCTTTGCCCCAGTGCAACCATGGTCCTCCCACAGGGCAACATTTATCTCAATGATTTTGCTCGGGTGGTAAGCAGTGACTATGAGGCGGTGAATGGTGTCCTGCACTTCATTGACCGTGTTCTGCTGCCACCGGATGTGCTACACTGGGAGGCTGACACTGTCCCAGTCCCTCGGGTATGGCTGGGCAAGAGCCTGGGACTGGGTGGCAGGCTGGGATCCTCTCTTCCTGCCTGACCATGTGACCCATGCGTGCTCTTTCATAGAGAAATATCACCGCTGCTACTGAAAGCTTTGGTTACAAGATCTTCAGCCGCCTATTGACGGTACTGTTCTCATGAATGCGGGCCTGCCAGTGTGTGTGCATGCGTGTAACAGTATGCATGCTTACCTCTTTCTTTTTTTTTTTTTAAAAGATTTATTTATTTTTATTAAGTATACAGTGGTCTGCCTGCATATGTCCATGCAGGCCAGAAGAGGGCACCAGATCTCATTGCAGATGGTTGTGAGCCACCATGTGGTTGCTGGGAATTGAACTCAGGACCTTTAGAAGTGTAGCCAGTGCTCTTAACCTCTGAGCTATCTCTCCAGCCCTGCTTACCTCTTTCTGGGAACAAATGTGCCTATGGGAATTTCCTTGTACAATGTAAGAGCCTCTCGGTATGTGAAGAAGTGTGCACCAAGGTGTGTGGAGACTTTTCCCTGCAAGTGTGCCCATTATCAGTAGCTCCCCTTCCTACAATGTCAATTTATAGTCAACAGTGTTGGCAAGATGGCTCAGTGGGTGAGAGAGTACTTGCTACCACACCTGACAACCCTGGGACCCATGCAGCAGGCGAGAACTGACTCCTGTAGGGTCTCCATGTATGCAGTTGCAAGCATGCCCCTTCTCTCATGTCCTACACACACACACACACACACACACACACACACACACACACACACACACCCCAAAACAAAAACCAACCAGGTTAAGTATAATAAAAATATTAAATTGAAAAGCCCTAGAAAGAGCTCACATTTTAAATAACTTTTATTATGGTGTATTGTTTCAATTTTAATGTTCCTCTCTCTCCTCTCAAGACAGGGTTTCTCTGTGTAGTCCTGGCTGTCCTAGATCAGGCTGGCCTCGAACTCACAGAGATACGCCTGCCTCTGCTTCCTGAGTGCTGGGATTAAAGGCGTGCACTACCACCTCCTGGCTATTGCTCATCCCTTATTGTAACTAGTTTATAAATAACCCTTTATCATAGGTAGAAGAAAGCAGTTTATATATATATATATATATTTCATAAATACATGGTTCATAAGTATGGGTCACTGTAATTTAAGGCATCTGCTGGGGCCTTGGGACCAATTCCCTACAGATGAGGGGATGATCATCTACCCAGGACTACAGATAAGCGTGGCTAGTTATCTGGGCCGGGTTTCTCTGCATCTTCTTTCTGGCTTCTGGGGTCCAGCCTCATCTCTAACTGTCACACCTTTGCTCCGCCCCCACAGGTGGCTGGTCTTCTGCCCATGCTTAAGGATGCAACTCATCGTCCCTTCACTATGCTGTGGCCCACAGATTCTGCCCTGCAAGCCCTGCCTCCTGATCGGCAGAACTGGCTCTACCATGAGGACCACCGTGACAAACTGGCAGCCATTCTTCGGGGTCACATGATTCGCAACATTGAGGTGGGCAGAGACCCGATCTTTGGTCCCTATTGCCTGCATGCTCAACTCCAATCATGTCTTCGTTTATTTAGGCCTTGGCATCTGACCTACCCAACCTGGGCCAACTCCGAACCATGTATGGAAACACTATCTCTTTCTCCTGCAGTCGTGCCCGGCCTGTGAGTCTGGGGAGAGAGCTTGGTTAAGACAACAGGGGCAGGGCACTAAGGGGCTGCAGTGCCCATGATCCCTACATCTTCCCCTTTAGGGTGAGCTCATGGTAGGTGAAGACAACACCCGCATTGTGCAAAGACACTTGCTCTTTGAAGGTGGCGTGGCTTATGGCATTGATCAGCTGCTGGAGCCACCTGGCCTTGGTGCCCGCTGTGATCATTTTGAGACCCAGCCACTTCAAATGGTGAGGAAGGCCACAGGCCACAGGTGCATGGCAGGGGCCCAGCCTACCTGTCCTGTCCTGTGCATCCACCTGACCCTGCAGTGTTGACCTCCATCCCCTCCAGAAGACTTGCAGCGTCTGTGGGCTGGAGCCACCCTGTCCTCAGGGCTCACAGGAGCAGGTAAGGGGCTAGAGACTGAGTTGAAGGTTGAGGGGAGGGGCAGAGCACCATCAAGCTCAGGCTGGCTGTGGCCTGACTCTTTTTGACCCAGGGCAGCTCCAGGGCCTGCTGGCGTGATTACTCCAAGTTCTGGGCAACTCCACTGCACTCCCTGACAATCCGTGGTGGAGCCTGGATACAGCCTAGTTTTTGGAACCACCATCGACTGGGTAGGGGCTGCCACCGAAACTGTGTCACAGTCATCTGGAAGCCCAGCTGCTGCCCTGGTCACTACGGCATTGACTGCCAAGGTAAGCATTCTGAGAGCAGCAGACAGCTCCTCTAGCCTCCAAGATGGCCAGAGACAAAGCTCTGGCTATTGCCCTTTAAGAAAGGATTTTGGGGTGCTCTAGGGTAGGGGAATGCTTAAAATGTGTGGGGGTAGGTGTACAGAAGGTTCATAATCTGGCATGGAGCTCTGAAGGTTCTGGGCATTCTCTGGGGTTTGATGGGGGTCTCAGTGCTGTGAGGACGTGGGTGAACTGACATTCCTTGAAGAACCTTGGCTGGCACTCAGTAGGGGAACAGATCCCAGGATGCAGGTATGTGGGTGTTCTCAAGAGAGCCTCTGGTCCCTTCCTCTACACTATTCCCTAGCTTGCCCTGGCGGCCCCAAAAGCCCCTGCAGTGATCACGGTGTGTGCCTGGATGGCATGAGTGGAAGTGGGCAGTGTAAATGCCACTCGGGCTTTGCTGGGACAGCCTGTGAATTCTGTGCCCCAGGTGCCTTTGGACCCCAGTGCCAAGGTATGCCATCTCTGCCTTGACCCATTTGATCTTGCCCCACTTCCTTTGGCCTGTGTGTCAACTTGTCCTTCTCCCCAGCTTGCCGCTGCACCCCACATGGACGTTGTGATGAAGGCTTTGGGGGCTCTGGCTCCTGCTTCTGCGACGAAGGTTGGACTGGGCCACGTTGTGAAGTGCAGCTGGGTGAGTAGCCCTTGAGCCTGGGCTGCTGTGCATTTATGCACACACTGGCCGCTCACCCCTCCACCTAGCTGCACACTCAGGTGGAGGCCCCTATGGTGGATGGGAGGAGCAGTGGCTAGGAGGGGAGCTACTGACCTGGTCTTATGGGATGGGTCCTGGGGACAGAATTGCAGCCCGTATGTACCCCACCCTGTGCAACCCAGGCCATGTGCCGTGTGGGCAACAGCTGTGAGTGCGGCCTGGGCTATGAAGGGGATGGCCACGTGTGCACAGGTAAGCAGGAGGCTGGGGGTTGCCGGTAAGAAGCCCTGGACCCACCCTAGGTATGCGGCTCAACCACTCCTTCCTTGCCCCCAGTGGCAGATCTGTGCCAGAAGGGGCATGGCGGCTGCAGTGAGCATGCCAACTGCAGCCAGGTGGGGACAATGGTCACTTGCACCTGTCTGCCTGACTATGAGGGTGATGGCTGGAGTTGCCGAGCTCGCAATCCCTGCCTGGACGGCCACCGTGGAGGCTGCAGCGAGCATGCTGACTGCCTCAACACTGGTCCGGTAAGCCAGTCCTAGGGAGCTGAGTAGTCTGGGTGTAGAGGCCTCACAGCCCACTCCTCCAGTCTCTGTGAGCATCCATTACTGTCTCTGCCCACAGAACACACGGCGCTGTGAATGCCATGTAGGCTATGTGGGTGACGGACTGCAGTGTCTGGCAGAGCTTGAACCGCCTGTGGACCGATGCATGAGCAAATCAGCACCCTGCCACAGAGACGCTCTGTGCACTGACCTGCATTTCCAGGGTATGCTTCCTTACCCACCTCCAACCCACTGTATTATCCCTGGTTACTGTCCTGTCAATCATACATCCTCCCTTCTTCCTGCAGAAAAACGGGCTGGGGTCTTCCACATCCAGGCCACCAGTGGCCCTTATGGCTTGACCTTCTCAGAGGCCAAGGAAGCCTGTGAGGACCAGGGAGCAGTCCTTGCTTCACTCCCTCAGCTCTCTGCTGCTCAGCAGGTACACAGGGCGTAAGGCTAGGAGCTAAGCCTATGGAAGCCCATTGAGTTGGGCTTTGGTTTTAGCATCTCCTCTTGCCCCTACAGCTGGGTTTTCATGTCTGCTTCATGGGCTGGTTGGCCAATGGCTCTGCTGCCCACCCTGTCGTCTTCCCAGCGGCAGACTGTGGTGATAATCGTGTAGGTGTAATTAGCCTCGGTGTTCGCAAGAACCTTTTGGAGCGCTGGGATGCCTACTGCTACCGTGTGCAAGGTATGTTCAGTCTACTGACCTCTGCCTACCCCTACCCCTGATTTCCCCAATACTCCTCTCTAAGCTACTGACATGCCTTCCGTCCCTGCAGATGTGGCTTGTCAGTGTCGGGTCGGCTTCGTGGGCGACGGGATCAGCACATGCAACGGGAAGCTGCTTGAAGTCCTGGCTACCACCGCCAACTTCTCTACCTTCTATGGGGTATGCAGGGGCCTAGCCTTAGAAGTGGGGATATAGACAGTTGGGACCCCCAAGGAGAAAGCTTGTCCACATCCCCATCTCCCCATCCTAGATGCTGCTGGACTATGCCAATGCCACCCAGCGAGGTCTGGATTTTCTGGACTTCTTGGATGATGAGCTCTCCTTCAAGACACTCTTTGTTCCTGTCAACGAAGGCTTTGTGGACAATATGGTAAGAGCGGGGCATGGGTACAGTTTGCTCTCTCTGGTGAGCCTAACCCAACAGATCTTACTCTGTTCATAGACGCTGAGTGGCTCAGACCTAGAACTCCACGCTTCCAATGCCACCTTTCTGAGTGCTAATGCCAGCCAGGGGACATGGCTTCCTGCCCACTCAGGACTTAGCCTCTTCATAAGAGATGTCGGCCCTGACAACAGTTCTAGGGCCCCTCTGGTGAGTCCGGCCTTACCAGTGCCCTCCTGCTCAACCTTGCTTACCTGGGGGCCTGACTGCAGTTTCTCCACAGACCCCGGGGACAGTTGTAGTCAGTCACATCATCGTGTGGGATATCTTGGCTTTCAATGGTATCATCCATGCTCTGGCCAGCCCCCTGCTCACGCCACCCCAGTCTGTGAGTCTGCAGAAGTGGGAGACAGAGCCTCAAGGGGGAGGGGCTATCTCTGGCCTGGTCCTTGACACTCACCCCCTTTTTGCTTACAGAGGCCGGTGCTGGGACATGAGCCTCAACCTGTGGCACTAAGCATGGGGATTGTGGTAGCTTCTGGAACACTGCTGGGGCTGGTAGCTGGAGCCCTCTACCTGCGTGCCCGAGGCAAGCCCACAGGCTTCGGCTTCTCTGCCTTCCAGGTAAAGAGGGGTTGGGGTGTGTGGGGACAGGGTCCTTCTGTCATGTATGGCCTTACCAGCCACAGCTCCTCTTCTAGGCAGAAGATAATGCCGATGATGACTTCTCCCCATGGCAAGAAGGGACCAGTCCAACCCTGGTTTCTGTCCCCAACCCTGTCTTTGGCAGCAATGATGCCTTTTGTGAGCCCTTTGATGTGAGTGTGGGGTGGGAAGTGTGGCTGGAGTGGGTGGGGACAGGCCCTGGGCTTAGCCTTGCTTGGCCGCACCCTGCCTGCCTCTGCAGGATTCACTCCTGGAGGACTTCCCTGATACCCAGAGGATCCTCAAGGTCAAATGATGGTCTGGAATGGAAGCAGAGGCCCATGGAAGGACAGAGACCACTTTTATTGCTTGTCAGGGTGGCTGGGGCTGAAAGAACGGATGGTCTGTCTAGGACAATAAAAGTGCCCTCAGCGGATGTGGGCCATGTCACCAAGAAAAGGTGTTTTCATGCATCCAGTGCAGAGCTGGTCCATCCAGAGGGGCGCCTCATGCTGCAAGGGTGTTCGACGTGGGTAAAAAGTGAAGTCCACACGGTAATTGAGTAGACAGCTGAGAGAGGCCATGTAGAGGTCAGAGAAGCGCACGAGGCGCCTGGAGAAGTAGGTGGGGTTGTGGAAGGTGCGGAAGATGCTCCCAAATTGTGCATTGAATAGGGCCTTGGTGATGCATCTGGGGAGAGAAACAGGGCGCACATCAATGCGTGGAGAAAAAGCTGGGGCAGGGTCCCTGTTGTGGCCTGGGTCTGCTCACCTCAGTTCTTGCCGCTCCTTCATCCAAGTAGCCAGCACCTGTCGCGACTCTGCATCCTGATAGGTCTGGGGAAACACAATGTGGGAAGGTGGGCAAACATGCCTTTAGGAGGTGCAGCCCCAACTCAAATTTACCAAGCCCCCCCAAGCCCCCCCATTGTCCCTACCTGCATGCGTTCCAGCAGCCCGGTGAGCGCCTGCTGCCAGGTCAGCGAGTGCATGTACTGTTCCGTGTTGATGATGCGGATCTCGCGCTCCAGCTCAGGGATGATGGCTCCTGTGCGCCAGCCATGCCGCAGCATGAGATCCTAGTCGAAGGGATGGGAGGCAGACCTCAGCACCAGCTGGCAGGGCTCCCTCCTTCCCTGGGAAAAAGCCCCCCCCCCTCACCGCCAGGTCACTGTAGAGGTGGTCACCGAAGTAGAGCACACGTGGCCCTCGCCATTCTGTCAGCCGAAGAAAGTCAAACAGGTTTCCCTGGGGAGTGGAGGACACTGCTGAGCCAACTGTGCTCCCCTTGACTGTGGGAGCCAGGCTTTGTCACCAGTCTTCCCGGCTGTCCCGAGGCAGCCAAAGCCAGCCGGATGCTGGGCTGCCCTTTCCCGTGGCCTCCCTGCTCCATGGCCCTTACTACTTCTCCCTTCCAAGAGAAAAGGGGGGCAGGGCTGCCTGCTGCAGAACATCCCTTGTAGGGGTGGATTGGCCCTCACTCAAGGACCTCTTCCAATGACCTTTCACCCACCCAGATAAGGGCGTTAATCCATGTTTGCGAGAAACCACAGGGCCCTAGAGCAAAGAGCCCTGAAATTCTTATGAACCTCCTCAGTCTCCACCCACAGGACCCTGTGGACCAACTACAAAGCTCACTGGCAATCCATGTGCTTCTCTGCTCCAAAGCCAGGGAAAGATGACAACACCAAGGGACAGCCATGACTGAGGATGCTTCGGGGGTGGGGGTGGATTGGCCAGAGTTGGGAAGTACAGGGACAACCAGAGGTGAACACTCAGCAAAGCATACTTCATAGAGCACCTCACAACAGTGAGCCTCAGAGAGATGGGAGCTGGGGGTGGCATCTGAAGGGCAGTGGAGGACATGGCCCCTAGATCAAGAATCTCAAAGGGAAGCTGGGTGGTGGTGGTGCACGCCTTTAATCCCAGCACTCGGGAGGCAGAGGCAGGCGGACCTCTGAGTTTGAAGCCAGCCTGGTTTACAGAGTGAGTTCCAGGACAGGCTCCAAAGCTACACAGAGAAACCCTGTCTCGAAAAACAAAACAAATAAAAAGAATCTCAAGGGGCAGATGAAGGAGAGAGAGGAGAGAGAGAGATGCAGGGAAGGGCTCCTGAGAACTATATAGGGTTCTAATACCATGTTAGGCCTGAGAGCTGCCTAGAAAGCAAGTCACCTTCCCGCAAAGGGGGCCACCACAGTGTGATGGTCAGACAAGAGTTGAGGACTGCAGTTCTGGGTGCGGCAGGCAGGATGCTGAACAGGGGCCTGCCAGCTGAGTTGAGGCATCTAAATGCTGCTCTCCTGGCCAAGTGTGGGCTCCCCAGCCCCAGGATCATCTCAGCTAAGATGTCAGCTCAAATCTGGCCTTTCTTCCGAGTCATCACACAGGAAACCAGGATGTGTTTCTGTGTGTGTGTGTGTGTGTGTGTGTGTGTGTACACGTGCGCGTGTGTGTGCGTGTGGTGGTAGTGGGTGTTTAATCCACCAGGCTCACTTCAGGACTTCAGCCAGGCTGGTTTTGCCTGTTGAGTGCGCATTCTAAGGCTTTTGTACCACGACTCAAGCAAGATAGTCTAAAGGGTAGCAAGGCCTAGAGGTGACGAGACCAGGGTCCCTAGGCTTCTGGGTAGATACAGAATCCAAAGCAAGCAGTGTGACCAAAGGCCAAGCTCTCCTCTGCTGTCACCCAGGCTTCTTTCCTAGTAGCCCTGCCCTGGTGCCATTGGCTCTAGTCCCACAGTGTGAGCCTGATCAAGGCCAGGAGGCCACCTATATTAGGCACTGCTCCCCAAAAGAGTCCTTACCTGCCGGTAGATCTTGCCCTTTTCCAGCCGAGTGATGCGGTCCCAGTGGAGGGAGCCCTTCTCATCAAGCTTTCGGAAAGGCCTGGGTACAGAGCAAAGAGCCTGGTCTGTAGTCTGTGACAGAGCCGCAGCGTAGGCACCTTCCTTCTTGTCCCTATAAAGCTGCCTCCCCCCCCACAAGCTGCACACTGTCAAGCAAGGGGGTATCTCCGTCTAAGCACAGAGAATACTGAGTTTTGGTCAGTTGGGTTTTGTGCCCAAGTCTTCTCATTGGAGTGGGGCCTCTAACCTCCTCCCATAACCCCAAAGTCCCTGCTAAGCTCATACTTGCGCCGGTCGGTGAAAAAGTTGGGCTTGTCTGCCTGGACGATGACTACATCAAAGAGTTGTCGCCAATCAGGACCTACCATGTGCCGCATGCCTTTGTCCCTGTGTAGAGATGGCACCGGCTATAGTCTGGGAACAGTACTATGTCATCCCCCACATTCCAACCCACACATACTCTTTACAGCGGGCCTGGACTCACACAAAGCTAAAGGGACTATTGGTGATGAGGAACAGCTGTTTCCCGTGGGCCACCAGGCGGCTCAGGACTGCAAACGTCTCGTCTCCTCTCAGGATGTACTTCTCTGAAATGGAAGGTGGGTCTGTGAGGGCCAGGCCTGTGACCCTCTGCTCAGGCAGGCCACGGTAAAGGCTACTCTCCACCCTTACCCATGTCTTGCTCAATCCACTGGTACATGAGGCCCTTCACATGCACATCCCGGATGGCATCCTAAGGGGAACAAGGGAACAGTGAGGACATGCCAGGGAGAAAGGCAAACAGACTTTGGCTCACCTAAGGGACAAGGCCCTCCTCACCGTCACATCCTTATAGAGGTGTACTTGGTCAAACTCCAGGCCATGGCCCAGAAAGTAGTCTACCACACAGGACAGTAGTGCCATCTCTGGTAGGGAGAAGATGTCCATGAACTGCTTGATGGAAGGGCCCTGGGGACAGAGGTCAACTCTTAGTCGCTATTCCAAATACTAGAGACTGAGGGATCTGCCTTGGGGCACTGGCAGGCTGTGTGACCTGCTGGTCACTGCCACACAGGATGCCAGCACCCACATCAAAATCCCTAGCCTGGGCTGCCTTAGGCAACAGCAGGTTGAGTGGGTACCTTGCCATAGAAGCCGCTCATCTGGTATAGCGGGATGTGCTGGGTGCCACCGTATAGGTCAATTACTTCATCATCTGGCACGGGCTGGAGACCCCTGAGTTGGGGGTAAGTGGGGGGGACAGATACCCTCAGCTGGAGCCCAGGAAGCAGTATAGGATAGGAACAAGGGTAGACTGAGGGTGGACCCGACACTAACCTGTAGGCTGTTCCCAGCTGTACATAATGAAAAGCATCAATCTTCATCAGAAGGCTCTGGAAGCGTGCAGGGGGCAGGGCCAGTGGTGAGGACGCAGGTTTTTGTCCTTGGCACTGAGCCAGCTTCTTCCCCAGTACCCTCCAACCCTCAGCAACAAAACCTCTATGGATGCTACTAAAGGGAAGCGACAGCTGAGGTCAGGGTGGCCTGGTAAGGAGAGGAGGCTGAAGAAGTCGGCCGTGTGCACATCTAGTCAGGAAGGGTCAGTGTCTAGCCACCCACCTTCTGAATGTCATAGTGGAGACCGCGGATAGCAAAGCTGGGGTCATAGTCATACTTCCGAATTCCCTCAGGGTACTGTTGGACAAAAAGCCAGGAGCAGGCCAGCCCTCAGCCCAGGATACCAAGGGAACCCCAAGACTCAGCCTGGGTCCCACTGGCTTCTAGGGCTTGGCAGCCTCACCTTGTAGTGCTCTATCAGGATGTCCCGGGCAGCATTGAAAATCTCAGGATGCAGCGCATCCGCATACTGGGCCAGCGTGTAGTCGTAGTCAAAGCCGTAGACTTCAACGTCACTCAGGCTGATCTCATTGTTGGCGTAGATGGCTGCTGGGTTTAGGAGGCTACAGACCTCAGGGGGCAGAAGGTCTAGAGGGAAGGAGATCCAAGAGGATGGTGCCATTATGATGGTCATAGCTAAGGCAAATGGCCCAAGTACTTTGTGGGTACCTGGCCCCATGGGCTCCACAAGATACTGAATTATTACATCTTGGCCCAGTGGAGTAGAGGCCAAACTGAGGCTCAGAGAGGAGTGTGCCATGATAGGGCAGAGCTGACAATGGGTCAGCTGCTCACCTCTGGGGGTCTGGTCATAGCTATAAGCCTCCCTTTCTATGTTAAACTGTCATCTGTGGTGCCCCACAGACACTGAGTTTTACCAGACACGGGTGTGTGGGAACCTTGGCAGCACTAATCACTCAGAATGGCCACACCCTCACTCAAAATCTGTCCAGGAGCCCCACTGTCCACTGGCCTGTCTTCCACTTTCTTAGGGTTACCTGAGAAGGGCAGGGTGCAGGGACTGTGGAGTCCTCCGCAGGATGCTGGCTGGCTCCATTTTGACCTAACTGGAGGCCAAGGCCATGAATGCTGCTTTCCACTTTGCCCCGAGATGTGGTTGGGGCCCAAGAACATTAGAGGGGTGGAGAACCCCCTAAGGCTGCCAACTTGGAACACCTGCCATAGCCCTGGGGAGCAAGGTCCTTCTAATCGGATTTCAGCTGCCTGCCAGACCACATAATGACATTCCCGAGCCTGAGCCAGAGAACATTCTAATTACCACACGTGGGATGTAAGATGTCGAGTTTTGGGACACTACCCAGCTTGCTCTTTTCTGGTGACAGCCACAAGCCTCTGAAAAGAGTCACAGAAGAAGTCCAAGCCTGGAACTATGTCAGGAAGGTTCTGGGGTCCTAGGCTCACCTGCTTTGTCTTCCCCATCTGGAAAGCGGGCAAGGTGTATGGAGAAAAAGGACATGATAGGACACGGGATGTGAGCCAGGCAGATCAGGCCCTCCCTCCCTCTCATGTCTATGAATTCTAGAATGTTATCTTAGCCCCTGAGCTTGCTTCTCTTAAAAGGGGAATAAAATCAGAACCAATCTACTTCACGTAGTGTTCCTGCTCTGTACCCACACAATATGCAGGATCAAATGTATGATGTGTGCAAGCTAGAAGCTGCATCCTGGGTCTCGCTTGGTCAATGCTGGAGTTGCAGGGGACGGGAAAGAGGCAGGACTAGGGGTAAAGTCCAAATCCCCAGGGAGTCTGACATCAGCCACACCGATTCTGATCAACCACCTCTGGCTCCACAGCGCGTCTAGCGGCTCCTGTGTGAGGGCAGACACCTCATCTACGTGCTGAGTTGTTACTCAGAGGCCCCTTCGGAACACAGGGCTCCACCCCCGTTTCCTTTAGTGTCAAGTGCAGGGAGTAGGTATGGGAACAGGTGTGGCTAGTTCCTCTGGTGGCCTACAGCCAGCAGTGAGCAGCTGTTCTGAAGATCCCCAAGTGCAGACAGAGCTCTTCACTGGGGCATGCTTAAGACACAGCGGATGGCCTCCCCCTAAAGAACAGTTTCCGAGACACCCATCACCTGGTATCACTAGGACCCCGGGCCTCAACTGCTCATGTAACTAGTAATTTCCACAACCCTACACTCCTGATGTCAACTTTGTTTATGGCTTGCCTTAGTGTCCAGAAAACCCCTGGGGTGGGAAGCAGAGGCGTGGTATTTGTGGGCCCAAGCTTGCAGAGCTCTGACGAGGTCCATGCCTTGCTTCTACTTTCCAGGGTCTTCTGGGGGATTAAACCTTCCTGGGAACAGTAGGATGGGGAAGCATACGGGACCTAAGGTTACCTACCTCATTTCTGGACCAAGGGAATCCTAGCTCTGGGTGGCTAAACAGGCCCACTTCCTTCCACAGGTTATCAGTCGTGCTGAGTAGGCCAGGAGAGGGTATGCCATGACTCAGCGGTAGTCTGGTGTGCTTATGGTATCACTGTCTAGCCCCATACTCCTCTCTTCAGGTTCTAGGGCTCTAGCAGTTTAAGACCATGTGTGAGTTTTACAGATCATCTCATTCCCTGCTCCAGTCTTGTCAGGTAACCACACATCTATCTCCACTGTCCAGAGAACTAAACTTGGGGAGTAAAAGGTCCCCAATCAAATGATCCATCACCAGACAATTAAGTTGAGAGGCGGGTTCAGGCTGCCCCACCTGCCTTGGTCCCTTTTCCTAGCCTTCTACCATATGAGGCTAAGTGTAGGCTAACGGCCCTCCACTGCTCTCTGAAAGGCTACTAGCCCTAGCCTTGACAGTTTTGTCCAGACACCTACAGAAAACCTAGCCTGGTGAGGTCTGGGTTCAGAAGCAAAAAGTTAGCTCACCCTGGCACGTTAGTGGAGGTGACCCTGCACATAAGAACTCAGGGGGGTCCATAAGGATCTGAAGACACAGGAGGACCCTGAAGGTTATGAAAATAGACCCTCCTCCCCAACACCTCCAAGACACGCAGCCTTCTCAGCCACTGAGGGATTTTTCTAGGTGCAAAACAAAGACTTCTGTAAAGCTGCTTACCCTGCAATATTCCCAGTCCTTAGGAGCAACCATTCTTCAGAGGTCTCAACTATTCTGACTGTGGCTTGTCAAGAGATGAACTCTGGCCAATCTCCAGGTCTCCACACAGCTAGAGTGGAAACCCCTGCCCAGTCACAGCTGGAATCTTACCAGACAATGCAAGCCACATCATCTCTGGGGCTTCCTCTAGAAGCCCCCCCACCCCCACCCCCTGCTTGGCCTTGTTCTTTCTGAGTCATCACCACAATCCTGGGACAGGCAAGAGGCTGTGTCTTGAGAGGGTATGAGGAGGCTGGGGGCCACCCTGCTGGGCAGCGACAGGGGCCACAGCCCAGACCACATCTATCTGCGGCAGAGACAGGGCCCCACTAGACCCACCCAGACAAATGGACAGATGTTCCACACTCAGATCTTCTGCCTCATCAGCCCATTCCAGAGAGAGAAAAGGCTAGGGGAGGGGAAGTGCCCTGTGCAGCTCTAGCTGGGACTACAGCAACATTCCGGGATTGTAGGGGGCTACAGTTACTTCTCGGTTCCTCCAACGCCTTCACTCTAAACAAGCTGTTTCGAGTGCTGTAGACCGCCAGAGGCAAGCTAAGAGGTGCCTACAATGTCCGGCCGGTGTCGCCTTACATCGGGCCGTCGGTGAGCACCGCTC
The DNA here is from genome assembly GCA_028555095.1 of Dicrostonyx torquatus. NCBI lineage: Eukaryota > Metazoa > Chordata > Mammalia > Rodentia > Cricetidae > Dicrostonyx > Dicrostonyx torquatus. The sequence continues at coordinate 299,288 of JAQHUG010000143.1, forward strand.
AGTCTTTGTCCACACACTGTAACTAAAAGCCAGCGGAGAACAAGGGTCTGAGATTTCCACCGCCGCTGCCCAAAGACTGGACCCAGGAGCAAGACCCAGGGCCGCGTGTGCAGCGGCTGCTCCAGGCATTTCAAGCTCCTGCACCCAGAAAACAAAACCTCCGCGCGCCCCGGGAGGCGGGGTGCTGTGCAGAGGCACCGCGTACCAACCCGATGGAGCCTTCCCAAAACGCCATCATGTTTTGGGACACTGGCAAGCCCCACCGGGCACTTCCAGTGAGCTGCTCCTAGGAAGGTTGGGGACGGTGCCCCGGCCGTCTGTTGGGCGCCGCTCGGCTGACGCCCTCCGACGCACTGCCCACCCGGAGTCACCCACCGTGCACCAGCCTCCGCATGTCCTGGTAACGAGCCCACAAATGCGCGCTGAGGTCCGCGCTGTCTGCGGGCGCCGAGCGCGGGGTGCTGGGGCAGTGGGCTCCGGGACCCGGCGGTCCGCAGCCAGGGCAGGAGGGTGAGGACGAGGCGGCCCGCGGTCCGCCGTGGCCTCCGCACAGCAGCCAGCGCCGAGCTACCGCCCGCAGTCCCACACCCGCCATGCCCCCTGAGCGCTGCTCCCGCGGGTCCGCCGCCCTCCGACTGCCCGCCCGCCACCGTGGCCGCGTGCTTCTCAAGGCGGCCGACCAATGGGCGAGGCGCTGGAGTCCATTCGGCCAATGGGCGCACCACTCGGCCTGGGGGGCGGGAGGTCTCGGTCGGGGCGGGGCGGGCTCCCGACCCCCTTCTCCTTGTGCCTAGCTCGGCTCAGGGGCTCTGCTCCCCCTTTGATCATCTCGGTGATGGCTGCACCTTCCTCCCTTGCGCGGGAAGTCGCTGGGCTTAAGAGCCAGAGTCTCTGAGAGGCCCTGGACGGTCCGAGGAGCAGGAGCGGCCGGAGTGCACGAGTGTACAGCTCCTCCTTCATCCCACGGTCTTTCTGTCCCTCTTCTCAGCTTCGAGTCCCCCCTGACCCTGGCGCTTCCGTCCCCTCTCCAGAACTCCTGCTCCATGGCCCTGTGTCCCTGCCCAGTTTCTGACCGACTGCACGTCGGCGTGCACGCCCGACTGGAGCTAGGGCCGTTTTATTCGCCTAACGCACCGAGAACCCTTTCTGCCTGCACTGATCATCTCAAACTGGGTGAGACCACTTAGCCTGCAGGGCAGCTGACGTCGGCTAAGGTAGCTTTTTCTTTGTATCGCCTGGTACTCAGCACGGTGACGGATTCAACTAGGAGCCTATCTCCTAGGCGTACTCTGAGAGGCTGTGGGCCAGGATCATTGCAGCCGCCTGGTTCTGGCGGCTGTAAATGGATGTGCTGGACAGTGCAGGCCCACAATTGAAACCGTGGACTGTTCAATCGCTGTCCCAGTGAAATTCTTTTCCACTTGAAAGTGGTCCATCTGTTTTCTTAGGCTGCAAGTGTACCCCAGGAGAGGCTGGTCCAGTATCCAGGTGGTGAGCTGCCCAACTGAGCACGCGAGGACCGCTGGCTTAAGGAGGCGTGTAACGTGTGCGTTTGCAGCTCTCCTCTACCTAGGCTGAGGATCTAGTGTGGCAATCCTGGGCTGGATACTGGTAGTTATGGATGTCAAAAGGTGGGCTCGTGGGTGACTGAACCCTTGCAGGCCCCAGTGACCAAGGTGGACTGTGGAGACCTGGCCACATGTGAATCTCTTGAAAGTGGATGGACGTTCTACATGTTCCAGTCCTTAGAACCTAGAGAAATGGGGACAAGCGCCAGGGGTTCGCTGTGTGTGGCTTCTCTCTGGCCTGCCCTCTAGATCTGCTTGGTGTACAGGACCATAAAGCCCCTCTCAGTCTGTTTATGACCCTTTCCTGGATCCCAGTCTTGTCATTTAATTCTCTTAGATTGTCCATCCTCACAGCCTCACAGAAAGGCTCTGTTTTACAAGGGTCCCTACAGGGTATGGCTTGACGACAAAGTCACGCTTTTTACCATGATGCTTTTCTGCAACTATCAGGTTATGATGCATAAAAAAAAGCACCTACAAGTACCTGGATAACGGTAATTTCCCATTCATCATAGATTCATATTATTTTTAGAATAGTTTGTCATGGACAATTATACTTTTTGTTGTGATACTGATAAAGTTCAGTTTTCAAAAATGCATATCGAATTTTGTTATTTTAGAAGCCAAGTTCAACCAGTCACATCGCAGAAATAAAAGGAAGGCGTCACGTAACTGCATTTTAGTTTATCTTCTAAAAAAAAAAGTGAGGGTCGTCACTTCGGTCAGAGTATTGCAAAAAAAGATGGCGAAGGCAGAGTTGGGGGCGCGGCAATCAGCTCCGAGCCCCAGCAGCTGAGAGCAGGTTGAGGCTGGCCACGCCACGTTGGAGACCCCGCCCCCTGAAGTTGCCCCGCCTCCAGAGTCTAGGCGCCTGCGCAGGCTCCTTCAGGCCGGCCCAGCCTCACCGAGTACGCGTGCCCCAACAGCACTCTGATTGGAGAGTCTGAGAGGCCCGCCGCGCTCTGATTGGCGGAGCCGACCGTGCTCTGGGCCTGTCAGTCTCTGAGATCCTACACTCGCGGCTTGGTGGTGGCTCCGCGGAGGGATCTTGGCTCTCAGTCCGTGGGACACGGCCCGACGAGCAGGACTGTTCGCCTTGTTCCGTCCGTACCCCACTTCCGAAGCCTCGGTTATGTTCTTCAGGGCACAGGCGAAGCGAGCTCTGCAGCGGGTGCCCGGGAAGCAGCGATTCGGCATCTACAGGTTCCTGCCCTTCTTTTTTGTCCTGGGAGGAGCAATGGAGTGGATCATGATTAAAGTGCGCGTGGGCCAGGAGACCTTCTGTAAGTGGGGGTGCAGCAGCCTCCATTCTCCTGTGGGTATGCGATTACAGGCCGCTGATTCCACTCAGGGCAGAGCTACTTTCACTTTAGGAAAGGACAAGTGTTCTTCCTCTGGCAGCTCTCTTGCTGCACGGACTGGAGGCCCTCGGGGCTCTTGTGTTTCGCTCACCTTGGCATCCAGCCCCCTTTCTCCTCCGGCACTTTTAGAGGGCACGGGCCTCCACTCTAGACTGCTGTCCCTCGTAACCTGTCCTTGGCCCTGCTGGTGGTGACATTGACCTTAAAGAACAGGATTGCTTACGTGCGGAAGAGGGACCAATCCTGAGGACTCAGACATTCTGGTTAAGTCCTTTGAGATCTTTAGCCCAAACTCTGGAGGAGAATGCTAGCTTTCCTGACTTAGCTGATTTACCACCTTTTACAGGCAGTTATTAGTGTCTTTGTCCCAGAATTATGAAAAGAATGCCTGACACGTCTTTGGACTGCCTCTGACACTGCCAGTTCCCGTCAGGACTTCTCCCAACCTCTGGGCCCTTTGTTTCTCACGTAACTTCAACATTTGAGAATTGCCAACTCAAAATTTAAGTTGTATGTGAAAGCCTCCATTGATTCTCTTTCTATTCTGATAAAGGGCCGGTGTTGGCCTTGAATCTTTAAACTTGCAGCCTCCTCTTGCCTCAACCAAGTACTGGGATTATATAGGCATGGGCCACCACTCAGTATTTAATTGCCATTCATGACAGGTTCTAGTGAACAAGGCAAAGGATCTTCCTGGGGAAAAGACTTGGTGTCGCTTGGTGGTAGAGTACTTGACTCACATTGGCCCGAGCTCAATTTCCAACCCCTGACTCCCACCATTAAGCATGCCATGAGAAGTATTAGTAGCTCAAGAATCCTGGTTGAGCACCTCATTGGATCAGGCGTGGGAAGGCTCTTGGGAAAGGATAGGCATTTAGAACTGTCAGCCAGACAGCCAGGTAATGGGGGAGGGGGGGAACCACTGACTTCATGGTGGTGGTAAAGGAAACATGGAAGCGTGTGTGCTGTTTGAAGGACTGTAACAGGACTGAGCGAAGGGAGCTGTGGGTAGGAGGGTCCCTGGGTAAGGCCATAAAAGAACTGGACAATAAGGATATATCTTAATGATTGAAAGGGCTCTTTTCAAAGAGATTGGTAGAAACACAGGCAATGTCTGCTGGCCAGATTCGAGATGATTGCCTAGTCTAGGGGACGAAGGAATAATTCCCAAGAAGTGAGTGGAGCTGAGACAGCCTAGAGGTAGTGCTGAGTCTGGTAACTGAGATGGGGCATGGAGGCTTCTCAAGGAACAGCCGAGGCAAAGGTGCAGAAAATAGGCAGGGCGATCCTGGGTGCCATTTAGGACATGATGAGATGGTGTTAACTAAATATCTCAAGCTCAGAGGACTGATTGGGCCAGACATCTGGATTTTCAGGCCTTTCAGTTAAATTGTGACAGAAGGGTCAGGGGTCAGACTTCAACATTTTAAAGTGACTTGGAGTGGTCGGAAGGAACACTAGGAAGGTGATCCTTGAAGACAGGTGATAAGGAATTGCCAATGAAAGGGGTGACCATCTGTGTAGGTGACTGAAGGATATGCAGACGCTGATGGGAATGCAGGGGCTGGAACTCACTTGGTACAACACCTGTTTTGGCATTCAGGGGCTTTTAGATTCAATCTTAAAGAAAAGTGTGTGGGGAGAGAGGATGGGGAGGGGGCTGGGAGACTATACCTTCAGGAGAAGTACTAGTGCCCAGTAGGATCAGCCTTAAAAGTTAGCCAGAGAGTTCACTACAGTGACCTTTCTCTGAGAAAGAAGGGGAATGTTCTTAGTCATTCAGGACTTTCAGCCATGTTAATGGAGTCAGTTGGAGGTGTCTCAAGCAGCATGCATTGAAAAGTGAGGCAGTTGGTGCAATCTCTGGCTGGGGTTCTGGAGGGCTGTCCAGGAGTTCCGGTAGGGAGGAGATTTTGAAGAGCCAGCAGAAGGTGGTGGTGAGCTCCAAGGACAGGAGAGGGAGGAGCAGACTTCTTTCCACGGAACACTGACTGCAGATGTAAAGGAGGCCAAGGGCTGGCACTTCACCACCTAGAAAATGGGTGGTCAAATGGCACAGAGGAAGTTGCCAGTGATGGAGTGATGAAACCAGTAAGAAGGGGGCAGTCAAATAACAAGCCCAGGAAGAAGAGAATCTAAAAAAGGAAGATGTTTATTTTTTACATGAGGGTAGAAAATTAGTAGTCTGGAAAAGCAGCTGCTGAAAACAAGGAACAGGATTTCCCTCCTTACTTCGGTTTTGGAACCTAGGAAAGGGAGCAGACGAGAGCCCTGAGGCAAGGGAAGTCTTGGAGAACAGAAGGATGCCAGGACTTGATTCTGGGACATGAGTCAGTCTCTGAAGACATTGATATTTTTACTCTTTTGTCATCTCAGACTCCTCATCATAGCATAGCACTCATTCAGCTCATTTTATTTTAAATTGTTTATTTGCCATTGAGTTAAACAATGTTAAGATTCAGGCAGTCAAGACAGACTACTGGTTGACTTAGTCAAAACCAAACAACCCATGGGGCTGTTTCTAAACCTTGCTGATTTTTAGTGCAGTGCTGGAAACTGCACTTAAGGCTTTCCTTCTGCTAGCTAAGCACTCTGCCACAGAGAAAGACCCCCCCCCCAGTCTCTTTTTAAAATTCCTGTTTCTTAAAGATTCTAAGCAATATTTTTGTTTGATACAGATGACGTCTACCGTAGAAAAGCTTCAGAAAGACAGTATCAGAGAAGGCTGGAAGATACATCAGAGACCGATCTTCATAAGTTAATAAAGTAAATACAAATTTTCAGTGTTGATTTCAGCCATTTTATGTTTTTATAGTCTCACTCTTGCCCAGGCTGGCCTTAAACTCAAGGAAATCCCTTCCTCTGCCTCCTTAGCTCCATTAAAATTATACTTTTCAAGGGTGCTGGAGAGATGGCTCTGCAGTTAAGAGCACTGACTGCTCTTCCAGAGGACCTGGGCTCAATTCCCAGCACCCACATGGAAGCTCACAACCACGTGCAACTCCAGCGCCCTCTTCTGGCCTTTGTGGACACTGAACACATGTGGTACACAGACACACATGCAGGCACAACACCCATACACATGCAAAGAAACAGGCTAGACTGGATTACATGAAACCCTGACTTGAAAAAAATAGAACCAGAAAGTCTCAATTTTTTCTAGCAAACTTTTTCTATTTTAAGTTTGTTTGCTGGGGCTGGAGAGATGGCTCAGTGGTTCAGAGCACTGCCTGCTCTTCCAAAGGTCCTCAGTTCAGTTCCCAGCCTACATGGTGGCTCACAACCATTTGTAATGAGATCTGGTGCCCTCTTCTGGCCTGCAGGAATATATGCAGGCAGAGAGAATACTGTATACATATAAATAGATTTAAAAAAAAGTTTGCTAATGTTAGGATCAGTTCAGTGTAAAAAGTGTCTTAACTGTTCAGATTGCATCAAAGTACTATGAACACAAAGTTAATTAACTGTTGTTTACCAATAATGATCAATACTACCAGGGAGAGAAATGTATTGCCCAGAGACACTTCGTATCCATTCAGTTGCTGTGGAAGAAGTGGTGTGAGTCTCAATCATGTGGCTACACTTTGTTTTAGAAGTTGCAGAGTCCTGGACTTCAATGTGTTGAGCAGCCAATACAACCCTTAGCCAGCTTCTGTCTGCTACAGTTCTTTCCCTGCCCACCTCCCTATCTCTTCCCCATCAGTTTTATTAAAGAAGAAACTTTTGAAAATGTCAGGAGTTGATTTTGATATTTAATGTAAAATGTTTTCAGAGCACATTAGCTTGAAGGCAGGGAGTAAGAACTCATCTTTGTTAACCAAGGTGCAAATATTTTTTAAAATTATGTGTTTTGTGTAGCTGGGCAGGATGGTGGGGCACACCCTTTAATCTCAGCACTTGGGAGGCAGAGGCAGGTGGATTTTGAGGCCAGCCAAGGCTACACAGAGAAACCTTGTTTTGAAAAACAAATTGTGTGTGTAGCTGGGAGGTGGTGACACACACCTTTAGTCCCAGCACTCAGAGACAAAGACAAGCATAAATTTGAGGCTAGTCTGGTCTACAAAACAAGGACAGGACAGCCAGGGCTGTTATTACAGAGAAGTCCTGTCTCAAAAAACAAAAAAAATTGTGTGTGAGGGTATGTGCACATGCATACAGGTGTGCAAAGGGGCCAGAGAGTCCTGAGAGCAGGAATCACAGGTAGTTGTGAGCCTTACGTTGTGTGCTGGGAATCAGACCTCAGTCCTCTAGAAAAGCAGAGAACACTTTTTTTTAATATTTATTTATTATGTATACAATATTCTGTATGTTTGCCTGCAGGCCAGAAGAGGGCCCCCGACCCCATTACAGATGGTTGTGAGCCACCATGTGGTTGCTGGGAATTGAACTCAGGACCTTTGGAAGAGCAGGCAATGCTCTTAACCACTGAGCCATCTCTCCAGCCCGCAGAGAACACTTTTAACCTCTGAGCCTTCTTTCCAGCAAAGGTGTCATTTTTTTTTTTTTTTTTTGGAGACAGGGTTTCTCTGTGTAACAGTCCTGGCTGTCCTGGAACTCTCTGTAGACCAGGCTGGTCTCAAACTCACTGAGATCCTCCTGCTTCTGCCTCCCAAATGCTGAGATTAAAGGTTTGTTCTACCACTGTCAGCCAGGGTGTAAAATTTTAACTTTCTACAATATCGTTCAATTTTTCAAAGTTTTAAAAATTACACCATATCCTACCATATTCAAGGATATCTTTTTGTGACTGAGGCAGTACTAGAATTAAGCCTAGGGCTTTGTGCATGCTAGACAAGTGTGTGCATCGCTTTGCCTCCCCCCCCCCCCAAAGGGCATTATAAATTATCCAGGCTGGCCCTGAATCTGCAACCTTCCTGCCTCAGGAAGCTGGATTAAAGGTGTGAGCTACTGGGCCAGATAGATAAAAACTTAGCGTTCACTTTAAACTTCCACTGTGAAGAGAAAAAAACCATGGGGTTTGGAGCTTCACTTTCTCATATGAACTGATGGGAAAGGGCCTGCATTAGGTATACAGTAAGTAATGAGGACTATTTTACCTATCACACAGTTTTGCAATGGAAGACTTATCTAAGTCTCTGATGATTTTTACCTTAACCACATTTGTCTCTTTTTTCATGTTTGAGCTTTTCACCATGAGTTTCCTCTCAAGAAAAGTTTATTCTTGGACCATGGAGTTTTCCAAAGCAATTTTTCTCCTTGTAAAGGAATAACAAAACATTTTGCCACATTTATGAACAAATAATAAGACATAACATGTCACAAACACATAGCACCCCAGATAGGGGAAAGTAATAGTCTGTTAATATATTCAGTGCTGAACATTCAGTCGGTTGACCCAGCATATTCTCAAATTAAAATGCACAAAGACACTTAGCAGCACTTGTTTTGTAGTGCTGGGTGGAATGTTAGAGATCAGGAATCCTCCAACTGCTCATGGGCATAGGTCCCTCCCTACAGTCTCAGGACAGAATCACAGGGCTTTTGCAAAGTGGTATTAGGAAAAAACAGTTGGCTGATTTTATCATCATTTTCTACAAAAAGTATAACACATTTTAAGAACTTGTAAACATATTAAAGATGTGCCTGGACCACTTGTTTTATGGTCACACAAATAAGCTATTTCAAATGAGTTCTGCTCTCTGACAGAAGATACTTCCTTTACTGTCTTCATTTTTGAAACTTGTGTTTTGTTCTGTCCATGCTGCCAATCCTGAGGACATGGTAAGAATTCTTTGACTACACATTGCATTCTACCCTGACCAGAGAGAGATGCATTCTTCCTTGAACTGGCAGCCCTATCCTCCTTAGCATGAAATCAGGGCTTGTGCGAGTGTTCTTCATTCTGCTCAAAACACTTGACACAGCTTTAACAGAACCACCAAACCTGGCTAATCCAAATCACTTTGCAAACTCTTGTTTTTATTTGGATTAAAAAGCTTTGATGAACAAACATATGATACATACATGGTATAGAACCAGTTACCACTTAAACTTCAGATAATGATATAGTACAGAAAACAGAATAAACCAATTTTTAATCATGTCTGGAAATGAACGTTCAAGCTGAAAGTTGTGACATCAATCTGAGGATTTTACACAAGTAGTTCTCCCCCCATCCCAGTTCAGAAGGGGAAGGCAGGTGTAGTAAAACCAAGGTCTTTAAAATCAGTTGGCTGACATTTTAAACCTATAGGCCCCCCCAACTCAATATAAACAATATTCTTCATAGGAAGTTACATTTTGAAAACAAGTATTTCTTAAGCCATATTTCTACATTCTTAAGTCATGAAAAAGTGTATTGTTTACTTGTACTGCATTAAGTCAGGGCTTTTTCTTTTTTTGAAGATGGCTGACCTTAAATCTTATATTCTAAGTAATAACTGGTATTCTCCAGAAGCATGATTCTAAAATAAATAGTTTCTTAAATGGTTTTAATTAATTAACTAATTCATTGTTTTTTAAACTTCATCAGGGCCTGCCTTAGTTGACACCCTGTGCTGGATTTGTACTGCCTAAGGGAACCTGGGCTGGCTCTTGGTTCCTACAGCACCAATGCACTGGGAAGGAGCCAGGAGGGAGTGCTCTGGCTTCTAGTGCCTCTGGTTGCTGACAGGGGAGGGTTTTTAGGTTCCCTGGGGAGCCTCATCTAAACCTTTAAAAAGGGAAATAATACGAATGCATGAAATAAATAAATAATTTAACCAAAATTAAGTTTCTGGTTCTTTGGTGTAATTCAAGGATATCTAAAAATAAAAGAATCTGATCATTATATAGTCCATGATGAGTCAATGGTCCAAATAACCAGGAATCAAAGATTTAATTCAGTTTAGTGATAAAGTACTGGCATAATCTGCCAGTACTTTTTTAGAATTTAAAATTCTTTAAGATACTCGATGAAAATTGAGATCCAGTGGTTGACTATTGGCATTAAGTTACAAGGGTTCCTGTATTTAAAGTAGGTACCAGGGACTTCGTTCCATTATATACTCTCATGATTTATTAAGCATGGCAATTAAACATGAGTACTGATTCGTTGCATTTAAAGGAAAAGACTGTCTTAACAATCATTCTCAGTGGAGAGTGGAAGCATCCACACAACACAAACATCCTATCAGAATAAAGCAGGTTTAAAAAACAGACCACCATGTGAAATGCTGTCACCTGAACATTGTACACTGCCTCAAAATGTTTATTCTAGGGCCGTGTTAGAAAGACAGGGCGCTGTGGTTGCTGAGCGTTAAAGCACCCGCCTTTAATCTCAGCATTTGGGAGGAAGAGGCAGGCTTACTGAGTTTGGGGCTACTCTGGTCTACACAGTCAGTTCTACTCCAGCCAAAGCACATAGTGAGACCATGTCTCAAAAAAAGAAAAGAAAGAAAGACAAGGTCACCAAGTCCAAGTGTTTGGGATCTGTAATAGTCTTTTTTTGTGAACATTTTCTTAACGTATAGTTTCCTTTTCCTATAATCCAGAGGACAAGCTGAATTTCAAAACATTTTAGAAAGTATCATTTCTGGTTGAGAATTCCAACTCTCAGACAAACAAACACCACAACCAGTAATAAGGAGATAAAGAATCCACAGCATCTGCATATGTAGGCAATCTACCCTTGCACAATTATGTGCAAGACAAAGCTGGTATCCATTTACACTCTTTCTTAGACTAGGTATTATATTTAAAATAAACCACCTCCATGCACACTTCAGTACTTTCTTCAGTGTTTTCAAGGTAACAGATGTAGTTTCAAATCATATAACATGAAGGCATAAACTGAATCATAAACAGATCAAAACTACTCTTGAACTTACCTTCCAAGACTAAATAACTCAGATCTGAGCACATGTTCTGCAAAAGTCACTGACAATACAGGTCTAACTCTGCACTATTACTTTTCCTTCAGTTACACTAGTTGTGGATTGGTACAGAGCACTGACTTTAGATTTCTATGGTGCGCTTCTGTGTTAATAACAGCAAATATTTGAGTCTGTCACATATCTACAGTCTAAACAATCTCACAAAGCACTTCACCTGTAAGAAAACTTGCAGATATTTAGGCATGTGAAACATACATATACACTCCCTAAGATGTAAACTAGGACCAACTTCACATTTCATTGTCAATTTAAACTAATTGTAAACTTTTTTCATTGTTTTTTCTTATATGTATGTGTGTATATAATATATATGTTTATAAAAAAGAAAACCAAAACCCCAAGCCAAGCCAAAACCTTTGATGATTTAAGTCCCTTAAAAAGTAAAGATAAAACTATGACTATATGTAACCAATCATGAAACTGGTTTTAAACAAAGGAAACATATGCAAAAAAATCTTTGTGTATTTGATAGTCAACTTAATATAACAAAACCAAATTGAAATAGCTTATTAAAAGTGTCCTTATATAAAAATGACCTTGTGATGTACAGTAAAATGCAATAAAAATTATCATCCTTTGTTCCTCCCTCCCACCCCCAGTAACTAAAATGGCTACCATTCCATAACTCTTTGCTTCTATAGAAGAAACACAGTGATGTGATTAAACATTTTCTAGGTTGTATGCTTGTCGAATGTTGAGAGTGTCTCGAAGCATCAAATCCCGGAGGCGCCAGAGGGCATCTGCCATGGTGGTGTGTGCTCCTTTGCTTTTGAGCCAGTGAGAAGGCAGGCGGCTCTCCTGTTCTTTCGATAAATGGACATCCCGTCTTCGAGCTGAAAATTTGAAGTATAAAACAGAGAAACATTAGAATTTTAAGATGATAAAATGACCCCCAGTTTTAAGGGTTGATGTATTTACTAAAACAATATTTATCAAAACTGAAAATGTGTTCTAAAGATTATGAATCATAGCAAATTTCTTCTTAGGTATTGATATCTGACCAATGATATTTTATTGTCCATACACCTGATATTAACAATTATTTCAATGTTATAAAAAGGGAAAACATAACCTAATACTCTTAAGAGTTATCTTAAGATAACATTTCTTATAATGTTATCTTAAGATAACATTTCCTAGCTGGGTTTAGAAATGAATAAGGAAGCTAGGCATGATGGTGCACGCCTTTAACCCCAGGACTCAGGAGGCAGAGGCTGGTGGATCTGAGTTCAAAGCTAATCTGGTCTATCTAGGGCTACACAGAGAAACCCTGTCTTGGGGGAAAAAAATGAATAAGGAGCCAGTGGTGGCGGCGCACACCTTTAATCCCAGCATTGAGGAGGCAGGGGCAGTCAGATACCCAGTTTACAGACCAACTTCTAGGATAGCAAGAGTTCCAGAGAAACACTGTCTCAAGAAACAAAACAAAAAAGGAGTAAGGGGCTGGTTCAGTTGCTAAGAGCATTTGCTGCTCTCGCAGAGGGCTGGGGTTCAGGTCCCAGCACATACAGGGCCAGTCAAACTGTCCATAACTATAGTCCAGGTGATCTGATGTTTTCTTCTGGCCTCTGAGGACACCAGACATGCATGTGTTGCGTATATAAACATGCAGGCAAACACCCATAAAATAAAATCTGGAAAGAAATGAGTAAGAGCTGGGCATGGTATTATGCATCTGTAATCCCAGCTCGGAGGAGGCCTGCCATTTCAAGGAAAGTCTGGGATACATGTAAGAGCCAGTTCTGTCTCAAACATCAAACCAAACCACAACAAAAATAAAAAATCCAACCAGGATCAGGGAAATGGCTTGGTGCATAGAAGTGCTCACTGCACAAATCTGGCTATAATCAGGAGTCTATCCCTCATTGCACACAGAAGGACAGATGTGCTGGGTATCAGGTATCCTGATAATTTTAAAGATGGGAGTCAGACGAGAAATACCCACAAGTTCAAGGGGCACTTAGCCTAGAGTCAACAGTACAGCAACATAAACAAGAGAGACCCTGTTTCAATAAGGTATAAGAACCAACTCCTGAAAGTTGTCTTCTGTCCTCCATGTAGCCAAAGAACATGCACAAAGACACACAAGTTTATTTATTCTTTAAGATGAATAAGCAAAGGCTTCCAAATTCCTTTCCAGGAACTAGGTAACACTATTTCACTGTATACTGCAGATACATTGTTCACTGAACTAAATGAATTACTTGGTAGACTAAACAGATATGCTTTCTAGTTTTTTTTCTTTTTAAAATCTGACATGTATTCTAATGCTCAAATTATCTGGGAAAAAAAGTCAATGTATTTGAGAAGATGAACTTGAATGTATTTGAACAGCTGAACTTTGATTTTTAGACTCCAATTTCACTGGGTCAAAGAACCTAATCTATTCTATGAAATATATAATTTATGGTATAAGAAAAGGGGAAGCTAGGTGGTGGTGGTGCACGCCTTTAATCCCAGCACTCGGGAGGCAGATGGATCTCTGAGTTCGAGGCCAGCCTGGTCTATAAGAGCTAGTTTCAGGACAGGCTCCAAAGCTACAGAGAGACCCTGTCTTGACAAAAAAAAAAAAAAAAAAAAAAAGAGAGAGAGAGAAAATAAAAAGAAAAGAGATGTTATATAGAGTCAGCACAAATGAGAACACTGGGAGGAAATATGTATTTCATCAAGGCTCTCCTTACCTGCCAGAGTTTGGTCCCACTTGCTAATGCTGTTGGATTCAGCACTGAGTCCTTCAATATATTTCAAGTAGGCCTCTGAGTGGAGAAGTCTTTGGGTCTTTGGTGGGGGAGCCACAAACATGGGTGTTGTTGGCTGCTGTATCACAGGGGGGCCAGTTGGATGAGGACCAGGATACGGAGGTGGTGCCTGCTGCCCTGTAGGCCCCAAAACTCCTACCTGAAACAGCATTAGATTAAGGCAAAAAGATAGTCTGCATATGTTCTGAGAAGACAATGACTAAAACCCTTGAGTCCAAGGAAAATCAAACTAGGAGGCTCACCTGTTGTCCATACGGACTTCCACCTGGTGCTGGAGTCCCTACCATGGGAGCTACTCCTTGGTTCATCACACCTATAATTCAGAATGCAATGGCACAATTAGAGGCTCCGGGTTTCACTGACTGAAACTGTGTCTGACAAGAGCTGATACCATTTATAATGTATGTACCTTTGCCCTTGAGTGTGGATAGGAACCTTAAATACCCCAAACACAATCTAATTAGGAAATTTATATTCTTTTGTTTCTGGTTACTTAAAGTACAGTAATAGTACATTTTGTCAGAGGTACATTAATTATCCCAGGCTTAGAATGTTTTGAACCCTGGGTGAGATACAGACAGAATACACTTCTGTTTTCAAGGCACTTTTCTGACCATATCGTCTTGTGCAATTGGAGCCTGTGGAACCAGGCTCAGCAGTAACCATTGTGCTGGGGCAGGAAACTAAGGCTGAGGAAGAGCAGTTACCTGAGCCTTGTGGAGGCTGGAGGCACTACCTTAATGTTCCTTTGCAGGCCACCAGCTGGTTCTACCTCAGGCACTAATATTGGCAGAGGGAAGACATTTCAGTGGATGATGTGGAAGCAGGGTAGCCTTGTTACCATCACCTCGGATTCCAAATGACAAAGGAATAGAAAAAGACTTCATGGCCTTGTTCTCTCTGGGTAAACGTCCGCTGGTAAATGTTCACAAGCAACTGTTGTCTCACAGGCCCTCGTTGATAGCAATTAATTGCCCTAAATTTAGTTTCTAAGGCCATTTTTATCTCAGGACTATCTGTCTGCTATTTTAATAAAACAGAAATAACCAAGGGACTCAGTTTATCAAAACTAAAAAGCCATAATCAAACCATCTACAGCTGTTCCTTAAGGCGTAAGTCCTGCCAGTGAGATGTAGAGGAACCAGGAGGAATGAGCTTCCTAGTCTTCTCCTCTGGTGAAAATGCTGGTGCTTGGGCTGGAGAGATGGCTCAGAGGTTAAGAGCACTGACTGCTCTTCCAGAGGTCCTGAGTTCAATTCCCAGCAACCACATGGTGGCTCACAACCATCTATAATGAGATCTGGTGCTCTCTTCTGGCATGCATGGAAAGAATGTTGTATACTTAATAAATAAATAAATCTTAAAAAAAAATGCTGGTGCTTATGTTAGCTCACACCTGTGACTCTAAACCTGGGAAGCTGAAGCAGGAAGACTGCTGTGAGTCTGAGGCTGGCCTGGGTTATACAGAAACTATGCGCATCTCCCAAAGCTAGCATTCTGACAGGCAGAAAATTGGTCACTTGAAGGTTCAGAGTTTTAAAGTGTCACTTCCAGGATGTACAAGGCACTTTCTTTGTTGAAACAGAGAAGAAAGAGTGAAACAAGTTTCTGTTTAAAAAGGAGGAATACGCCAAGTCCTTGCAAGTATAACCCAATTACCATGATAGCTGTGTCCTGATTTACCAACTGCACAAAGTAGTAATGGCAGGTAAGCTGCTGCTTCAGCAACACATTAGTAAACCACAGTCCCAGCTCCTTCAGGTCACTCTTCTACCTTAGACTCTGCAGACTTGGAGGCTCCCCCAACTGACTGTTACCACAGATTTGCAGGGCAGCAGAAACAAATCAGCAACTCCCTCCACTTTCTGTTAACAAGTACCATGACTGGGGTGGTCACTGTGAAGGTGAGCTGAGACAAAAGATAGACCTCTTGAAGCTCAAAGTCAGATCAGCTGTGCATGGGCATACAGAGAGCTGTCTCTCTGACTATTATCAGGTGTTCTGTGCTTTCTTTCAATGCAGTTTGGATTCTGTAGGCAAAAGAAGCAAGGATAACAATGCCCCACACCCACCAAAACACAGCTGCTATACTGGGGTGTGTACTTGCCTTAAACAGGACTTCTATCAAGTGTTATATACATTTAGAAGGTGCCAACTCCAATAAGGTTTTACTGACTGACTCAAAGAAACCTTGTGCCAAGGTATGAGGGTGTAGATTCAGGACCAAGTTCATTAGCCATGTAAGAAAAATTGCTTTCTGATTGACTCCTGGTGCCAGCATCTCACATGAGTCACCACATCCAGAATGGAGTACAAATGCCACAAACATTCCTTCCTTTGGGAACATTTTAAAAAAGCTTTGGTGGAGTCATGGCCATTCTTGAAGGAACAGAGAATGTGGCTGAAGTGCAGGAGTGGAATGCATGCATGTCATCCCTGCACTTGGGATGGCGAGGCAGTAGAATCTCGAGTTCCAGGACAGCCTTGGCTACATAGCCAGATCCTATCCAAAAAAAAAAAAATATATATATATATATATATATACATATACATATATACAAATAAAAAAAAAACCAGAAAGAAAGAAGTATGGTGGAATCAGCATTTGTTTCCTCTACACACTGGTGGGTTCACCTCTGAAATATTATTTGAAACCATGTAGATAGAACCTTATCGGCAGTGGGTCAAGCATAATGCAAGTAAACCTGACAGGCCCCATCCACATTTCACCTGGGTTTTGGCTCTCTAAGATGACATTTCAGTAATGGATCAATTGCTGCTCCAAGTCATTTAAAAGCCACATTTCCCCTAACTAGATTATAGCCAAAAGTAAGTTCTTTTGCATATGATGGAAGTTATTATGAAAACTCGTGATTTTCCAATCTTTCAACTTTCATTATAAAGTAAAACAATATAGTGGTTTCTGAGCTCCATTTATATATTTCTCCATAAGACAACTTCTGGGTTCTGCTGGCAAGCAAATATGTCCATAGTTAACAAGGTGTTATTTAAAAGTGTTGTGTCATGCTTGTTAGGGGACTCAAGACTAAATCAATACAAACTCCTTCCCTTCCTACGTTCTGTTACAAAGTAAAGAATTTCTGAAGAGCTTCAGTATGCTATTCTGTGATCACCTTAAAAGGGCTGTGGAGGAGAAAGAGATGGTGCAGGTGAGAGACTCTACAGTGAAGATCCTATGAGATAAGAATTTCAGCAGGTGAAGAAATGCACTGGGAGTAAAAAGTACTTTTATATATGACTCAGGACTGGCAATTCACTGATAAGAGGTTGTGGCCCTCAAAGCTTTTCAAACATATCATATCTGATAATGAACCGTGCCTCCTGCTCCTTGATCTATATAGGTCTGACCTCTGTAATGCATCCTGTGCTGCTGCCAGGTAGCAGATACACAAGGGCACAGGTAAGTAGTAGGTCACCTGCTCAAATGTGGGATGGGCCCTACTGCTGACCGCTCTGGGATTCTTAGTGAGGGAAGCCTGGCCACCATGGGCAGCAAGTGCCTCCTGGAAGAAGTGGCTGAGGGAGGAAAAAGAATAAAAAAAAATGAGATTAATGAGTGAATGAGGATGATGTTCTTACCGGGTGGTGGGATGCCTGGGAGGCCAGGAACACCTGGCGGAAGATGGTGAGGTGGAGGCCCCCCAGGGTGAAGTGGCTGCATGCTGCCCATGCTAACAAGGCCATCAACTGGGCCCTGCAAAGGTGGAAGGCCTGGCGGATAGCCACCCATCATGCCTTGAAGGACACAACAAATTTCAGACATGCATCATTAACATGCAACATGAGCTAAGTAATAACAACCCCCTCCATGCACTACCAATGAATAAAGCACCCTTAGTACTGCATGATATCACAGCAATTAGTGCAATTATTTTGTTGCAATAATGAACAAAATAAAGTTACAAATATGAAACCCAACATTTCTGGATGAATTAGTACTTAGTAAATTATTGTTTATAATTATTCTCAATAAGCTAAACATAATGTTGCCATTTAATAATAAAGAGGAGTTCTAGTAACAGCTTTCCCAAGATCAGAACTATTGCAAGCTGTTCAAACAGTGACCAGTTCTGCCACCTGCAACTCCAAGTGATCAGTACATACCCCATTACTCCACTCTGCCCGCACTCACATCCCTATCGTGGGTGCACATGAAGGGAAATCAGAATGGAGGGAAATGAGGTGCACAGTCCTGATCACAAGGCATGGTTCTCCAGTTTGGGAGCAAAAAAGTTTCAAGACTTCTTCATATACTCCTCCCTTCTATCTCCACCACTGCTGTTAAGAATGGATTATGTTAAGGTTTGAGCTGGAGAACAACTTCATCCACCACAATGAATAATATTTCATCTTTAGATTTCAGAATATGTTAAGGAGAAATCTAAACCTTCTCAAGCCAACTGAAGTCCAGGTTGTTTAGAAACCGACACACAGCAGGCCTGAGGGGACAGCTGGCTGTGCGGACAGGAAGAAAGGCCAGCTGTTATCATTGTCTCCAGGCTCACAAATCTCCTCATGTAAACCTTCAGTTGACAGGGGTTTTAACTGACGTATAGAATTCCTAAGAACAGAGGCTTTTGTTCCTTTATTTTCCAAGCATACCGTCATATAACAAAACATCTGCTAGACAGGGAAGTGTTACAACAAACAAGTATTTTGGAAATAAGAAAATTATTTCGGTAAGGATACACCAATCAAAAAAAACAAAAAACAAAAAACAAAAAAAACAAAACAAAACTACGACTCTCCTGGAATTGTAAGAGTCTCAATGGATGTAAAGCTCCCGCTGGAGTACAGTCACTTTTAGGCAGTTTCTCACAGAGGGCAAAGGCATAGCACCAAAATTCTCTTCGAAGAGAATTTCAGTTTTACTTTGAAGCGGTATTAGAAACCATTTATTTGTACAAGTTTAGTCCTTTAAAGGCATGGCATACTGAAAACCCTGAAACTGACTCACCTTGCCTCCTTAGTCATATCTAAACTGGCTAGAGGAAACTAACAATTATACAAAACAAATTTGAAATATTTCTATACATGAAATAGCATGCATTTCAGTTTTTGAAGAGTTCAAGGTTAAAAACGACTTTGAGCTGATACCATCATCTTAAACACGATGAGATCCAATGTTGCCAAACTGCCCTTTCAACACACCACCAGGTACAGCTTTGAAGGATAAGTAGGTGAGAAATTGAACAATGTTAGGAGGCTTTGCTTTCAATTACAAAAGCCCATCTGAACGCAGCTGCCATAGGCTGTGGTTGAAGATTAAGTTATTAAGAACTGAAAGACACAACACTTGTCTTCATTAAACTGTACTTTGGCATTTATTATCCCAGTCACATGTGTTCAAATGAGCTTCAATGCTTGTAAGCAAAGCTGGTCTCAGACAACAAGAAGGCTAAGACTCAGGCCCTAAGCAACCTATATTCCATGGAAAAATCACCCTCGTAGCTGCAAAGCTCTCACTGTGGACAAAGGCTCTTTATTGTAGAGATTCTGTCCTTCACTCCTTGTGGCCCAGAAGCCTGGGCAGCACACCTTTAGTAACAGAGCAGTGGTCTTTTAGAGGGACCATCTTCCTCAAGCACAGAGCTATATGATGCTATTCCCCAACAGGGAGCTAAAATGCTGCAGCTGCTAATTTTTGTTTCTTTTTAGCTAGTTGTATTCATTTTGTTAATATGTTCCTGGATTTTGTCGTCAAGGACATAGTGCCACAGATTTATATATCAAATAGAACAAAAGAGGATGTCAATGAGGGAATCCTAACTTCCAAAGTCCCCATGATCAAGACCTGATTTCTGAAAACCTCTGGAACCCCATTAACCAAAATGGGCCATGGAATAGAGCAGGCGATTATGAGATTTGTTAGATCAACATCAGTCACACTGAAAGCACTGACAGCCATGATTCAGACGTGCTTTGGTGAGTGCAACTGCTGAGTTCAGCGACAGTGCATCTGAGAACTTGCCATCACAAAAGTTAGAAGCAACAATGGAAAAGTTATCCTATGCACGCTTCCTCTAAAAGCAAAAACAAAAAAGGCAAAAAACGAAAACGGCAAGAACAAAAAACAGCAAAAACAAAAACAGTATCCCAACAAAGCTGCCTTGAACAACACTGTCTCGGACTCTGTGCAAAAGAGGTCAGGCTATTGTTTAAGAGGAAATACAGGTGGCATGTACAGAGCTCACCAGACGTGAAGAAGTAACAAAGGAAGGTCTGAGAGGTGGTCTGCAGACTTTCGTGGAGACATGTCAGACAAGATTTCAATTCAACAGTAGTCAAATTTGCTATGGCTACCGGAACCAGAGACAACACACACAAGCAAACCACATTCATCATTTTCTTTAACTTTTTTTCCTATTCTTTCTTTCTTTCGTCTTATTGTCTTTATTTAAATATGTGACTGGGATACTAACAGAAAATGCAGTTTAATGTAATTAAATAGAAAAGCATTACAGAGTGGGCACAATGAATTGAATGAGGACTTCCCCCCCTACTTAGCAGTCATGCACATTGGTGACCAAGAAAGGATTTAATAATTCATTGTCAAAAATCCTTTTAAGTGGTCAGTCTTTTAAGGATGGCTGCAGCAGAATAAGGCAAACTGAACTGGCATGAGACAGAACATCAACACCACCTAAAGACTGCTTTTATGTTTTTCTTGGAGTTCTTCAGAACAGAACTCAAGGTCTGTTTATATTTCCTGCTGGAGTGCTCTGTCAAGAGCAGCCTGGGTTAAGAACATTGCCAGACCATGCCTACAGCAAGGGAAGAGCTGCTACCTACCAATTGCCAGGGCTGGGCCCATGGCCCACTTTGGGATAGAGAAGAGGCATTGCCTGTATGGGAAAAGCAATACAGGACAACATGGATGACTTGAAACTTTGAATCTGTCATGAGAAAAGGCTACAGACTGGCCTACTCCTTTTGGAGAAAAAAAAAAATGAAGGAATTTCTTAAAGTGGAAAAAAATGGTCTTAGCTCCTGTTTTTACCTGCAACAGGTGTCAACTGCTGATTGAGCATCCCCATTGGTGTTGGTGGTGGCACCACCCCCATGAGAGCCCCCACAGGGGTGCCTGCTCGGGGAGAAGCACTCGGCTGCTGTTGCTGTGCTGCTCGCTCTCTCTCCTGCTGCTCAGCAACTTTAGCTGCCCGCTCTGTAAAGGCATTTCAGATTTTCAATTCTGTTTTTAACCCAGGAATTCAAAATACCATCCATTTCATTCAACAGGACTAGTAAAAACACAGGCAACAGTTCTGTCTCAATGGAAGGAACGGTAGAAGACTAGTCTCAACACAGGAGTCGGGCCGATTTCACTTGATAACCTAGAATTCAGCTTTCCTATCCCATCTTGAGAACTGGTCTGCGAAGATTTCAAGAGTGTTAAGACTGAACACACATTCAGAAAGCACAGGTTTTATCGAAACACATCGCCAGCGTAACCACCGTGGGTAATCTCACGAGGCACTCTGAAGATGAGAAGCGCTATAATTATTCTAGTATTAATAGCATTACAGATTATAATTTCAACATGAAGCAATTCCATGGCCCATTATAATTTTTGGCACAATTGTACTTACTCTAATTTCCTGATTCCTTGTATCCAATTTTACTAAAATTTGAGGACTCATCATTAATATCACAAGTTTAGCAGCTGAAGAAAATTAACTCTGTAAGGGAAAAGTAGCTTACTCCCTCTAGTTTAAGATCTTAGGAAACGTGAACAGCCAGTTTCTATACTCTTATGAGGCAAAGGAAGAGGTCATGATTAATAGACTCCAAGGGAGGAAATACACGATTAACTAGACTACAGTTATCAGAAGCGGGGAACTAATACATACATGTATGTAGCAATGGACAAAATTCTCAAAGAACCAGGTTCCCTTAAGCTGAGTTCAAAACTGACCATAAATTACCCTAAATCAGCAAGAATTCCAGCATCTGCGCTTAGTGCACCTGAAATGCAAGAGGAGCACATATTTTTGGGACCTCTGGGCTATTAGCCAACAGATCCTCACTTCCTTGAGCTACTCTGCACCTCGAGAGCCAGTACCTTCAACAGTCATGCTTCTAGCAGGCCAGACCTTCTTTGAGGGCATATTCCCAAAGTTTCCACCACACAGGGTTTATTTAGCTAAGTAAGAAGTTCTTTCCACTCTTTAGATGTGCAAACAGAAGCTGGGATACAGGCAGTGACTTGTCCAAGAATACAGGAGAAACAGCAACTTATGGCCCTGACATCTGGTGCCACATTTCAACTTTCACAGTTAACTCTCCAACATGGAATTCAAAAGACTACAGCTATATGGGGAAAACAGCTTGAGGTCATGCGGCTTTAAAGAGACTCAAGAACCAACAGCTCCACTCCTTTATGGGAGGATGTGAGAAATGTGCAAGTCAAAGGTCCCCAAGGCTGTGATGGACACCTGTCATCACTCACTAGCACTATCCATTCTAACATCCTCTGTAATCTGAGCACAGGAAGTGTGAGGGCCAAACCCATCCTAACAGCCTATTTTCCCAAGATAGTAGTTAAAAAAAAAAAAAAACTATTGGTGATCTAGATGCACCAATATTAAATCCAAATATCTGACATAAATGAAACAGTAAACTGGAAGGGAAAAAGAAAAATTGAGAAAAATTGAAGTTGCAAAAACAGAAAAGCTCAGGCATGTGGATCAAATATTAGTTTTTCCTGAGAGAAACTGAACTGGGCGGCTCTGTAAGTCATAATTACTAAAACTATGCCAGCCAAACTCCCAACTTTGGGTTTTGAATTTAGTGGGCAGAGAAATCCAAAGTTCAGAGTTTGAATTTCAGGCTACTGAACCATACAACTCCCGTCTCACTAAGTCCTTTCTAATTCCAGACACCCCACTGCATGAGAGAATTTCTCAACTATCATTTCTTCTTTCCTTGGCCAGGCTCCAGCTTTTCTGCCTTCACATTATCTCTAGATCCCTCTCTCCCATCCATACCACAAATAACTACCCACACAATACTAGCTGTCTGCCCTGAAGCAGGCTTTACACTGTATTAGCCTAATTTTTTAGACAGCAGTCCTCCAACCAGGTGGTATATTTGGTTGTAACTCGCAGTAAGCCCTGAAATATCAAAGTGTTCCAGAGTTATAGGTTCTTATGGGACTGACTAGAGTTTCTCAAAGAACGTTCCACAAATTAACTTTCTAGGGTATTCCTAGATACCACATAAATACCTAGTCACACTTCAGAAGATGAATGACAAATAATAAAAAGGTTCTTTACTACTGGTCTAGGAGACTAACTCAGGAGTATGCCTAGAGTTTGGAATGCTTCTGAAACAGGTTTTGCCACAAAATAATTTTTGGCAGAGCATCTTGCAGGATTAGGTTTCACCAGAAGATCCATAAGGAAGACTGTCAGATAATTTTATAAGAATAAATAGTAACAGGAATATAACTTTTTTACAAAAGAGTTATTTTGGAGATTCCATAAACTTCAGTAAAAGAAGCAGCCTTTATATTGTATGCTTGCTGGAAAATAAGGGATCTGGACTTAGTCAAAAAGTGTACTGACCACTGTGGGGAAGGAGACTCTTTACTGGAACATTATCTACATACAATATTTAAAATGGAAAAACTACAACTCAAAGGTTAAAAGGCCTGCCTAATGTATTGCTTTCTCTCATTCATTAAAGTCATATCCAATATTAACTAGAACAACAAAAGATCCAAACCACCACAAATCTCTTAAGAATTTATGGCTATGAACCACCAAATATTTGAGTAATAATAGTTCATGGCTCAAAGTGATCTAATTACAGAGTAAGGGGGAAGGGAAGACAGCTGAGCTTTGTCAAAGGTATCCAAGTGTCTTAGTATTAGGTATGAACATAGACACAGCACCAGGCACACCAAGTCTGAGCCTAGAGTTTAACTTACAGCTTTTGGCTGTTAAAAGACATAACAGAAGACACCTATTTTAAAAGGCCACTTGCAGGTAAATTTTAATCAAAATTAAAGTTAACATTATTGAACAATCACTCCTCTGTTCAATGTGTGTGCCTACAGGGATAAATGAAATAAAATCGTGCAATTTTTAATAGCTTTTTTTTTTTTTGAGAAATTTGTGGGAACACCACCATCAGGATCTGAGACCAAGTCAGAGGCAATACTTCCTGTACTAGCATCTACTGCCGGTGTACTTCTGTCAGCTGGAACAGTCCAAAGCATCAAATTCATGTGCATGCAGTAAGAATAAGAGAGTAAAACCTGCCTATGCATGTGCATTCATGGAAAACACTCCTTTCTTACAAAGTGGGGACAGTTGTGCCTGGTCTCTATTTACCTTCATACTCTGCTTTCTTGGCTGTTTCAAGGTTTCTCCACTCTGTCCCCACCAGTCTGCTGAGCTCCCCGAAAGAGTAGTCTGGGTGCTGGGCTTTAATCACAGCTCTCATTTCACTGCTGAACAGAATGTATCCACTCATGTTGATTTTCCGTTTAGAACCTTCCTTCTTTGCACTGCCTTTGGCAGACTTTGGAGTAGACTGTAAGACAGAAAGCTTACATAGGGTATCAGAAGATTGCATTAGGTTAGCTACATAGTTTCTGGAAGCCAGACACATATGGTTCAATAATAAATGTTTTATAGACATACTCAGTTTGTAGCTCACATTTTCTTGGTCAAAATATATTGCTTTCTTGCCTTGTACAAAAAAATAAGTGAAAATTTCATTGAATTCCATGACTGCAATCTACAATGGTGACATCACCATTGTAGATTGTCTTGAGAAAATTCTGAATGAGGAAAATAAATAGTAATTACCTCAACCATAATAAAAGGGGGAAATTAAAAGACACAAGTAGCCAGGTATGGCAGAATACATCTAAAATCTCATTACTTAGGAGGTGGAAATGGAGGCAGAAGGATCACATGTATGACCATTGAAAATTAAGGAAGTTAAGAACATAATACCATTCTTTATTTCTTTTCTTCACTACAAGGCAAAAAGCCTTCAATTAAACTGCTATTAAACCATCACTATGAAATTTAAAAGAGTAATTATTATTGGCTTGATGATGTGATATGTATTTTTGTCAATTAAAAATAAATTAGTAAATAAAGACTCTGACAAGCAAATAAAACACTATCATTAAACTAAATAAATTAAACAAAAACAAGACAAAAAAACACTATTATTCCTTTTTGCAGATTTCTAGGCAAAAGCTCACATATTAAAAATGTGTGGTAGTGTATGCCTATCCTTTCAGTGCTTGGGAAATGGAGGCAAGAAAAGCAAGAGTTCAAGCACACCTTGAATACACAAGTCTGAGGTCAGCCTAGGTTACTGATATCATCTCAAACAAAACAAAGGCTGGATACACAGGGGCTGTAATGTCTGAACCTGCTGCAGATCAGAACTGAGAACAAGGCAAGTAATGGGAATGTCATCTTACCTGTGGGGGTGTGTAGGGCATGAGGTCCAGCTCACTGGCCAGGGGAGCCTGAAGCTGAGGTAGAGATGGAGGTTCAATGACCTCACTATCCTCTTCTCCCATCTCTTCAATATCATCATCTCCACCTTCTAACTCAGCAAACTTAGCTTCTAGCAATTGTATCTTCTTTTCCAACAAAGGTGAGGGTTCTTTTTGAGGAATGATTGGTTTTCTGAAAATAGCATCAAAAATAAATAAATGAGTAAGTAAGTAGGTAAGTGAGTAAGAAAGTGAGTAAGTTGCTGATTACTTCCAGGTTGTCAGAGAGCAGATTTGAACATCTACAAATGACATTTTACAACCTTCCACAGTCACTCTAAGCCTTAGAGACTAAGGGCAACAAAGTAGCTTAAATGGGTATTTGTGATGTCACTTCTACTTAGAAATAGTTCTGAAGAATACTCACAGAGCACAGGTCAGGTCTAATGGACTATATGTTAAAAGGGAATTGTCATAATCTATGGAACTGAGCAATGCCCCCACAGAGAGGCTGCCAACCAGAATCAAGTGTTTCCGTCTTCATTCTACAGTTGCTCGTGTCTAAGCCAAGGTACTATTAGAAGAACTGTCCAGTTTTTTTAATTGAATATTTTCTTTCTCTCTCTGCAACTAAGTCTCACTTTGTAGCCCAGGCTGATTCAAATCCTCCTGCCTCAGCCTCCCAAGTATGGGAATTACCACATTTCACTAAATTAACATTTTCAATTGGAATTATGTAATGATAGTTCAAGACCTAATAATAACTCAAAACATTGGGCTACACTATTTTGATAAGTTAGCTCAAGTGTCCTTTCTCCCTTAGTTTTAGAAGCTTTACCTGAAGTAGTAAATTTCATCATCTACGACTTTAGCAGAGAGTGAAAACCTCTTCAACCCCTTGAATTTCTTCATCTGCTTGTCACTCTCATTATAGCGGCTCTCACAAAGCAGAATGTCATTTTCTGGTATTTCAGTTGGCCTGCAGGAGAGGAAGTCCTTGAATGACAACACAGCACATTTTCCTGAAAGAGTAAATTAGAGATAGACTGAATGAGTAGGCGCTGGCATGGTTAATAGGCTAGGCTGGCCAGCTTGTGAGCCCCGGGCCACCTCCACCTCTCCTGTGCTGGGTGACAAGTGTACACGACCAAACCTGGCTATGTGAAATAAGGTTTGGGAGACTAAACTTAGGTCTTTATACTTGCAAGGCAAACAGAGCTGTTTCCTCAGTTCCAAATTTTTATTTTTATGTTTTTTTTATTTTTTTATTTTTATGTTTTGGTTCACAGTTAAATAAATAAAAAGGATATAAATGGCATAAAGATATATACAGATGAACAGAATGAAACTGAAAACCTAGAAATAAAACCTGTACAACTAAATTTCTACATGAAAGAAGTCAATCCCCACCACATTCCACACAGAAAGTCAACTCAGAATGGATTAAATGCCTACATGGAAGAGCTACAGAATAAAGCTCAAAGGAAAACCTAAGGTGTGATCTCCATCGTCTGATTAAACAGTGGCTTCTTAGAACAGACATTAGAGGGACAAATACAGCAAGAGGGAAACGGTCAGAATTCAGGACTGGAGAAATGCCTCAGTGGGTAAGAGCATTTACTGTTCTTAAAGAGGACTGAGTTCAATTCCCAGCACCCACAATAGACAGCTCATTACTCCCTGGAACTCCCACTTTGGGGAGCCAACGCCTTTCTGACCACCTTGAGGACATAAGAGACATATAAACATATGCATAAGTAAATAATGAAAAAATTTAAAATGCAGACTTCATCAAAATTAAAAACTTTAGAACACCATAGGATCCTACCGGAAAAGTGAAAATACAACCTACAGAAGAAAAAAATTTTCAAATTATGTATCTAGTTAAGTATCTAATATCCAGAATATTTTTAAAAGTCCCCAATTTAACATTTATAAGATTCTATTAGCCAGGCGTTGGTAGCGCACGCCTTTAATCCCAGCACTCGGGAGGCAGAGGCAGGCGGATCTTTGTGAGTTCGAGACCAGCCTGGTCTACAAGAACTAGTTCCAGTGTAGGCTCCAAAGCCACAGAGCGAAACACAGAGAAACCCTGTCTCGAAAAAAAAAAAAAAAAAGATTCTATTAAAAACAGAAAAATGTCATTAAAAGACATTTCCCCAAATATTTAAAATTGTAGTAAGTGCAGAAAAATGATCGCTAGCATCATTAATCATTAGGGAGCTGCAAATCAAAACTACAATGTACCACTTCATATCCATGACTATGACTTCTAAGAGAAAGAGGAAAAAGGAACAATACCAAGTAAGAAACTGGAGAGAATAAACTGATGCAGCTGTTATGGAAAGTAGTCTGGCAGTTCCTCAACTTAATACAGGGAACTGGGGGAGGATCTGGGTGGATATGATCAAGTTTGTATACATGCATGAAACTGTCAAAGAATAAATAGAACTATTTTATAAAAACTAAACATAATTACCACATGAAATGCTGCTTTTGGGTGTCTAGCCCAAAGAACTGAAGGATCAAACAACCGTATGGCAATGATTTTTACAGCATGTACAGAACAGCAACATTATTATTTTATTTTTTTTAAAGATTTATTTATTAATTATGTATACAGTGTTCTGTATGCTGTACCAGATCTCATTATAGATGGTTGTGAGCCACCATGTGGTTGCTGGGAATTGAACTCAGGTCCTCTGGAAGAACAGTCAGTGCTCTTAACCTCTGAGCCGTCTCTCCAGCCCCTCCAGAACAGCAACATTATTAATAGTAGCTACAATGTAGAAAAAAAAACTAAGTTGGCCAACAGATAAATGGATAACAAAGCATCATGCATATCTGTTATGGAATATTACTCAGACTTACAAGGAAATGAAATTCTGATGCATGCAACATGGACCAATCTTGAAAACATTATGTTACATGAAATATACCAAGAAAAAGATAAAATATCCACTTATGTATAATGCACAGAACATACAAAATTCATATGATGGAGTGAGGAGCAAGAAGGAAATTAAGAGTTACTGTTTAGTGGTAGTTTCTACTTGGGATGACAAAAATATAAATAAATTACATGTGTCCTTTTACCTACATTCTGCCCTTGCTTGCTCATCACCTAGTATTTCCTGTCTTTTTTTAATTTTACACTTTATCCATACTTTCAGCTGTCTGTATACATACTAGGATCCACATATGAGGGAGAACAGGCAATGTTTTCTGAGTTTGGGTGATCCAACAATATTTTCTTAAGTCCATTCATTTTCCCACAAAAATGATTTTGTTTTTCAAGCTGAATACTTAATTTTGTATATATACCACATTTCATTACCTAATCATCTGCTGAACATCTCATTGGTTCCATTTCCTTGCTATTATAAAGTAGCAATAAATATGGATGTGTAGATATCTCTATGGCAGGATATGGAGCTGGCCATGAATAAGAATTTTTAAGTTTATTTGTGGGGCTGCCAAACTGATTTCCATAATGGCTGTATGGAAATTACTTTGCATGCCCACTAGCAGCATAAAATGTGACTCATGAAAAAGGATTTAATGCTGTTTTTCTAGTTTGAACATTTATTTGCTTGTTTGTAGTGACAAAGTGTAATAAAATGTAACTGAGAAGCTGAGCGTCATGGCTTATGCCTTTAATCTCAACATCTGGGAAACAGAGGTAGGCAGATCTCTGAATCCAAGGACAGTAAGGACTAAAGAGAAAGACCCTACAGTGAAAGTGTAAAGCCCTAAGCACCATGGCTTCAGAATGAGCATCCTAGCTGTAGAGAAGGTCAGTGGAATGCATAAAGTCTGGGTAAGTGTTGGCCTGAGTGACCACCTTAGCTCATCAGCTGCATGATGATTTTATTTTTGACTTTACTGAAAAAAGTGATTAATTAAAAATGTTACAAAAATACAGTGGTATTTGCATAATATTGGTGGTGTATTCAATGCCATGTATCTTAGGCTAACTATGTTATTTATGTTTTATGCCCCCACACACAATCTCCACAAATGGCAGGTCCTCATTTACACTGTTTAACTAATCTTTGTTACAAAACAATATTTACTAGGGAATCACTGTTTTCATCTGCTTAGTCCCCTATTGATGCAGGATTAGATTATTTCTGAGTCTCATTTCTTCTTACTCTAGCTGAAAAATGCTGAGATAAATCTATCAATTTGCATACAGGTAAATACATCTGAAAGATAAACTTCATTTTCAAATCACTTTCCATGTAAGTGTTAATTCATAGATCAGCACAAAGTGGGTGTGCTGCTCATGTTCTTGCCAACTAGTAACAATACTTGGAGGTTTAGTGTTTCGTTTACTCTAAGAGAATTATTATGTGATGCCTGAGTGATAATATGGGTATGAGTGCAGGTACACATGTGCCATGATGACACGCATGTGGAAGTCAGAGGACATCTTTTGGGAAGTGGATCTTTCTCCTTCCACCGTGGGTTCTGGAAACTAAACTCAGGTGGTCAGGCTTGCATGGTAAACACTTTTACCCATTGATCCATCTTGCCAGTCTTTGGTTTGTTTTTGACACTCAGCCTTTATGTTACCCAGCCAGGCCTGGAACTGAAGATCTTTTTTTGTGTCAGGATCCCGAGTGCTTGGGCAGGGAAGTGCACCATCGTGCGGCTCTAGATCTTTGATAGGATATCCTCACTCCACAAACATAAATTTTTTGAAAAGCATCTGGGTAGTTTTAATTTGTATTATTCTAATAGCTAAAGTTGGGGATAATTTCATTTAAGAACCACTGGTGATTTCTTCCCAGTCTTTGTGTATTACTTGTTCATTTTTCTGTTGGATACTTTCCTAACTGCCTTATAGCCTTAAGGAGTTCTTCACAGGAAAGGGAAGTAGAACTGTACCTACAATTTATATTGTGTAAGTTTTCCATTTGATTCTGCTCTTTCCAGACTGGGCTCTAAAGAGTTTTTCTGTTTTTATATATTCAACTTGTAAGTCTTTTTTTTTTTTTTTGGTATGAGTTCTGAGCATTAAATGGTTTATTTACTAATAATTTCATGTGTGTATATGTGTGTGTGCTTAAATGTATGCATATGTACTAAGTATGTGCCCCTAGAGATCAGAAGTAGGAACTAGATCCCTAGGGAATAGAGTTAAAGGCAGTTATGAGCCACCATGTGAAAGCTGGGAACAGAACCCAGGTATTTGGAAGAGCAGTCAGTGCTCTTAAGCACTAAGGCTTTATTACAGGCCATAATGTTTTAATATCTATTAGAATTCACCTTCTGCCTGGCAGTAGTGGTGCACGCCTTTAATCCCAGCACTCGGGAGGCAGAGGTAGGCGGATCTTTATGAGTTCGAGACCAGCCTGATCTACAAGAGCTAGTTCCAGGACAGGCAAAAGAATTTTCCTTATTATTTTAGTATTAATTTTCTCACAAGAAAATTCTCACTAGCATATCTACTGGGATCAAAGCAAAGATATATTAGGGAGAAAAGGTGTCTTTATATTGAGGCCTAGCCAATCACACAGCAGTCCTTTAATTTCACTGGAGCATTCTCCCAACAGCATTTACAAACTCTTTTCATATAGATGTGGTGTATGGTATGCTAAATTTATTCCAAGATATTTTGATTTTGTATTTTCATTGATCTTTTCTCTACACCTGTTTTCAAGAATCAATTCCAGCACCTCACATATATTATTATTGAATCTTTAAAGAAACAGGTTTGTATCTTTTATTCAACCATTTTTTTTTTTTGTCTTTGCAATCACATGGTGGCTCACAACCATCTGTAATGAGGTCTGATGCCCTCTTCTGGCCTGCAGGCATACACGCAGACAGAATATTATATACATAATAAATAAATAAATATTTGAAAAAATATCCAATCAAGAGAGAAAGAGTGACAAGAACAACCCTGTTTTTATTACTGGACATACTAAAAATGCTCACAGTGAACAACTCATTGCATATGTACATTTAAAACAGGTCAGAAACATTTATTTATGTATTTTTTTTTCGAGTCAGAGTTTCTCTGTAGCTTTGGAGCCTGTCCTGGAACTAGCTCTTGTAGACCAGGCTGGTCTCGAACTCAGAGAGATTTGCCTGCCTCTGCCTCCCGAGTGCTACCATTAAAGGTGTGCACCACCATCACCCAGCAGGTCAGAAACATTTAGAAGTTCAAGAGCGCTATCACTGCCTTAGAAATACATGGCATTTATTTACCAAACTCAATAGACTTTTAGTTAGGAACAGCCATTCTTTATGCTTTAGAGAAGAAAAACAGAGATGCAAAAGTGATAAAAAAAATTCTCTTCATAGCTAAGGGATCAAATTATTAGTGAGAGACGAGAGATAGGGATGTGGTTCATCTGGCTGAGTGCTTGCCTAGCATGCATGACCAAGCATGGTTAACTATGCCTGTAACCATAGTGCTACAGAGGTGGAGGCAGGAGTCTCGAAATTAAAGCTCCTTCTCAGACACATACTGGGTTCCAGGTCAGCCTGGGCAACAACGAGACTCCCATTTCAAAAGAAAAGTCAAGTGATAGGAAGCCCTGAAATAAAAGTTGTGTCTAAGTGCTTTGGCTTGGGTTCCTACTAGGGTCCCTAACCATAGGTGAAACATAGCCTTGATTTCACCTAATAATACAATTTTTCTCTAAAAGCTGTTGGATTTGGGAGGTGGAGAGATTGTTCAGCAGCTCATTGGCTACTCCTCAAGTAGACCAGAATTTAATTCCTAGCACCTATAACAGTTTACAACTGTATATAACTCCAGTTAAAGGGCATCTAATGATGCCCTCTTTTGGCCTCCATGGGCATGTACACAGCACTCAGACTTATGTGCAGACAAAATGTCTATACACATTAAAAAAAAAAGATCTTGAACCAGCACTCAGGAGGCAGAGGCAGGTGGATCTCTGTGAGTTCAAGGCCAGACTGGTCTACAAGAACTAGTTCCAGGACAGCTAGGGCTGTTACACAAAGAAACTCTGTCTCAAAAAACAAACAACAACAACAAAAGATCTTGATAGGAATTACAGTGAATTTATAGATTAGTTTTGGGAGAATGGATATCCTTAAAATAGTGAGCTCTTCCTTTATAATATAACATATCATTTTCATTAATTTGTTCTTTTGTAATTTGCATAACATCTTTAATGTATCAATATATTGTTTTGATCCATACATCCAAATATCAGCATTTTATTTTATTATAAAGATTAACATAGTTATCATTATTCTCTTTCATATACTTTGTAATTGTAGTGTATATAATACAACTTAACCAGACAAGCCATATTTTAAGTGCCTGAGAGTTACATGTAGCTAGTGGCTACTGTAATAGATACATTTTAATAGGTGTGAAGTAAAATAAAAACTTCTCACAGAAAACAAGACAAAATTTATACAACATTGAGACATACAAAGATTTAAGGAACATACAGAACCAAAAAAGAAGGAAAAGGAAATATACATGTAACATATATGTACACATAAATATATATGTATAATATATGTATACATATATATGTAAATATATATGCTGGGCCTCAGCAAAATAAAAATTTCCTCTGCTTTTCAAAAGATAGAATTAAGAAAATGACTTAAGAAAGCAGGGGGAGGGTGGTGGGGTGGGGTGGGAGTGGGGGGGCCTGGGACAAGGGGAGTAAATGTAAATTTTTCTTTTAAATTTAATAAAAAATGAAAAAAAATTAAAATAAAAAGATAAGTCTCCTCCAAGAGGAAATATTCATGACCCAGGTAACTTGCAAAGAATTTGTCTTTACAATATATAAAAAGACTCTTACAAGTCAATAGCAAGGAAAACAATGTAGTAACACATTCCTGTTGTTGAATATGCCTGTCACTTCTAGAGTTCTACACTGGGTTTGCTTGTAGGGGAATTAGGTACAAGCTTTCTCTGGTATGTTAACCCATATTAGGTTCTTATTATCTTTTTAATATAAAGTTTTCTTGTAATTTTTCTAACACTTTTTTGCTCTTATGGTTTCATGCATTCTTGCTCCTAGAGATGGATGAAGCATGTATGTTTAACTACAAGTCCTCATTTTAAGTAGCCTCCACGAAATATTTTAATGCATTTGTCTATCTACTATCCGACCCAATACATGTGTATTACCAGTAAAGTAAATTCAATTTTCTGTCTCCAGTCTCTCTCTCCCCAAATACTGGTCAAACAATACCTGTATGTTAGTTGAAAGAACACATGTACATTTGAGGCATGTGTTTAAAATGTCCTCTCCCATAAGTTCCATGAGAACTTCCAGGAATTATTTACCATTAAAATTTCTTATAGAGGTATGTGTATGTGTCTTTTATTTTTGCTTTATAATTGATGAATTATAAGACGGTGCAGTCCATGCTGGCTAGGAACTTTCAGTGATCCTGAGTCTTTGCCTCCTCGAATGCTAGGATTAAGGACATGTACCACCACACCTGGCTCTTTACACATCATGAAGGGTTTCTAGGTACTGAATATATAAGTAGTGCAATCTTCAAATTCCTTCTTGTTGGCACATGGAAATAAAGTATCTTGGTATTTTCACTTACTAATTGTAATAGTTTATCAGATTATCTCTTGGATTTTCTCCATGCAGTATTTCTTTTTTAAAAACTCTGGCTCTCTTTCCTTTTAAAAATTTAAGGCCCAGAAGGAAATATAATATGTACTCACTTCTAAGTGGCTTTTAGACATAAAGCAAAGAAAAACCAGCCTACAATTCACAATCCCAGAGAACTTAAAAAACAAAGAGGACCCTAAGAGAGACATATAAAGGAGAAAAAGACAAGATCTCCTGAGTAAATTGGGAGTGTGGGGGGTCACAGGGGAGAATAGAGGGAAGAGGAGAGGAAGGGAGGGAAGTAGAGAAAAATGTATAGCTCAATAAAAAAAAATTTAAACTATCATTTTTGTTGCTTTACTAATAAAACTGCTAAAACATTAAATAGGTTTACAATGAAGGAAACAATCAACAAATATACTAGGAACAGAATGTCCAGTAGGTCACAGTCCTGGAATTTTTATCTTGGTGGTTAACAGTAGAGGTACACTCTCTGGCAGGTATGGCCATGTTCATTCTCAAAAGTAACATTTCTGTGGCTATTGGATCCTCCTCCTCCTCCTCATCATCATCATCTTCATCACTGAGACAGGGTCTCTCTATATAACTCTGGCTTTCTGGAACTCTCTATGTAGATAGATCAGGCTGTCTTTGAGAGAACAGAGATTCTCCTGACTCTGCTCCCAAGTGCTAGGAACAAAGGTGTGCAGCACTACACCTGGCCACTTGGACCACTGCTTAAATGGGCTAAAGGCAATTCTTCCCAAAAGTAACAAGGTACGTGGTTGTCAAGATAGTCTTCTAAGTGAAATATGCCTACCAGCTCTATACCAGGGAACCTACAAATAGATCTATCTTCAAATCTTGTTTGAGGAAAAAAATTAAGATTTATATTCAACAATGTACCGACTTAACATCATAAAATTAGTGAAAACAGTGATATAGGGGTATGTCAACAGCCATTTCTTCTCAGAAGCACCAAGAAAATCTGTTAAAACTGCTAGAATAAAGAAAATTAAGGGGTGGGGCCTGGAGAGAGATGGCTTAGTGGTTAAGAGTGCTTGCCACTCTTTCAGAGAATCAAATTTGACACCCAGCTCCTACAGTACCTAGGTTCCTGTAACTCCAGGTCTAGTGTCCTCTTTGGACCTCTATGGGCTCAAACACATATACTAACACACACAGACACAAAATAAAAAAAAATATTATTACGGGGCTGGAGAGATGGCTCAGAGGTTAAGAGCACTGG
>JAQHUG010000143.1:351295-364776 GCA_028555095.1 Dicrostonyx torquatus
TTCTTCCTCTTTGTTTGACTAAAGTTTTATATCCTCAATCTTTTTCTTTGTTTTCTTTTCATTATTTTTGAGTTTGAATACATTAATTTAATTTCTGGAATAAATATTTTAAGGTTAAAAATTCATTTCTAGATGGTTACTAACCACATACCTTTTCCAAGTTAAAATTGTCTTCTGCTCGACTGTCCTCTGAGTTGTCTGTATTCTTCTCATCATCTGCTTTATCTGCATTTGCAAATACGGAAGCCACTCGAACCACAGGCAAGGGCACATCCCGAGGGACAAACCTAACTGAGCTGATGGGCATTGTCCACAGCTTAATTTTCTTAAAAGATTTGGTTTTGGCAGAATATCTTGATTCACAGACAAAAACATCCTCATCTCGAAAGTTTTCTGGGCATAATTTAAAGTATTCCTGGGATGAATTGGGAATAATAACACAAGTAGGTAAATATTCTGAAAATTAACCCCCAAAATAAAAAAAAGTTAACCAATCAACCTAACATTAAACTATTAAAACTTTCTGACAATAAAAGGTAAATGAGTAGATAACTGGGGGTATTTCCTTGGCTATATATCCTTTAATAATGAATATGAATTCTATTTATTTTGCTGACTGCCCTTTGGAAATATATTACTTTCCATATAGTGAAAAATGTTCTTACAGCTTTAGACAAGTCTTGTGCATATGAAAGACAGCTGCACATTTATTACCTAAGAACAAAACTGATAGGTGGTAACAATTACCTTTCAGAAAACACCATCTTTAGAAAACAGCCCAGCAACATAAAAACATGAATATATTTGTATGCAGATGAACAGTACACAGGAAATGGTCTCTCACAATTCATGTTAATTTCTTATATAGAGATGTAGGTGAAAGATGTTTGAAACAGAGTTTCTAATTTTCTATTTTTCTGGAGGCAGTTTTTGAGACATGGTTTCTCTGTGTAGCCCTGTCTGTCCTGGAACTAGCTCTGTAGACCAGGTTGACTTTGAACTCACAGAGATCTGCCTGCCTCTGCCTCCCAAATGCTGGGCTTGCTTAAAGGCCTGCGCCACCACGGCACAGCCTGAGTTTCTAATTTTTTTTTTAAATACAGAGTTTTATATTTTAAATTGTATTTCTAGATAATGATATCACTGGAATGAATGAGTTTCTTACCTTGACAAACATGACCACACATTTGCCTAGAATTTTACTAACAGGAACTTTATTGTAATAGTCACTCTTAAAAACTTCTTTTTCTAGAAATTTTCGTGTAGCCAAATGGAATGTTTCATTTGGCCGATAAAACCAACAGCCGTACAGCCATTTTTCACCTCAAAAACAGAGAAAGAAAAGAATTATTAACAGAAACCTCATATTCTTTGCAGAATTAGAAAACATTTTACCAAGCCATTATGCCAATTTAAACACTGTGATTTTAGATGAAAATTTGATAGAATTATTTTAGAGGAAATAATATTTTGAAACAGAGAAGCACTAAGAGATCTAGAAAACAGCACTTAGCCCTTCAGAAGTATGCAACAGAGAGGAGGAGATTAGAAGAGCTGCTGGGTCGACACACACTGGAGCGTTGTGTTTCAGTGAAGAAGCAGGCAAAGGGAAGGACCTAAGCAAAAAGGTGATGGAATTCAAAAGCTGATTGGTGGTGGCTTAAAACTGGATTGCCTGTATCACATTTGAACATGCTGTTAGCTTCATTCTACGTCTCAGAGGCAACTTTCTATTATTTTAGTTTTCTGTTTTTAAAGAGGTCTTACTGTGGCCCAGGATGACCTCAACCTCCTGAGCGTTGGGATGGCAAGTATGTGCCACCAAAACAGCTTAAAGATGCTTTTTGTTTATGTGGGTTTTTTTTTTTTTGTGTGTGTGTGTGTGGTTTTTTTTGACAACAAATTATAAGCTCAGTTATATGTTTGCTTACAATGTTTTTCTTTATTAATAAGCTTTCTTAATGTGTGACATCCATTGGAAAAAGTCTGCTAGCTAAAAACATGAGTCTTTTGCTCATCCTACAGGATAAGCATCATAGAGAAATCTCTGCTATCCTACAGAGTTTAGCTCAAGTGTTACTGAGTAAACAACTCTTCCCTACACATTAAGAAGTTAATTTCTGACTCTGCTGTGGAACTGCCCAACAGTGTTAGATCCTATGTTTGTATATAGTACGGTGCTTAATTATATTTACTGGTGCAGTGAACAGTATATTGATATAACTATTGTTGGAAAGCTTAAATAAATGAGTTCAAATTTTTCTTCCAGAGGATAAAGGAAAAACAAATAGTTATATTTCATCAATCTGCGTTTTAAATTTTTTTATATTAAAAAATATATGTATAAGTGTTTTGTCTGCTTGTATGTATGTGTTCCATGTGTATTCCTAGTACCTGCAAAAGTCAGAAGAGAGCATCGATTCTCCTGAACTAGAGTTAGGGATGGTTGTAAGTCATGATGTAGGTACTGGGAATTCAACTCAGGTCCTCTGCAAAAGCAACAAGTGCACTTAGCCACTAAGCCCTATTTCTAGTACTTGTCTTTCAATTCAAAACAAACTTACCAGCTGAATCTTCCCACAGTCTCTCAATACAGACTATATGTGGCTGTAGATTGGCCTCTGCAGGTTCAACATAGACATAATCTCCAACATGATACATGCTATTCTTAAAGCTGCAGTCCTGGCTGTATGTACGATGTAAGCCTGAGAGGCCTGCAGTACCTGAGGAGTCTTCACTTTTTTCAGCTTCTTGGATTAAAAAAAAAAAAAAAACTTTTTCATTAAGACCATGACAAACATTCAAACAACATATCACACTAATACATTGAACTCTTTCTCTTCTCTCTCCCCTCCCTTTTCTGAGACAGGGTCTCTCTAGCCTCAAACCTGGGGTCTTCTTGCATTAGCTGCAGGGACTATAGGGAGGAGCCACCACAGCTGGTTCTACTTCATTCTTTGTGTGGCACTCACAGAGAGGACTCAGGAAACGCAGCAACATCAGTACATTCTCAAAGGTAACTTTAACTGCATTTTGATGTCTGAGATGAGGGTCTCACTAAGCTGTCTAGTTCTTGAATTCATAGGCTCAAGTCCTGCTCTGGCCTCTCAAGTAACTGGAACTATATGTGTTCACCATTATAACTAGCCTCAAAATGGCCTTTCTGAATGAAAACCAACTGAAAATGATATAAGTTTTGTTCTATAAATAGTTTTTTATAGAACCAGAAATAATCACCTTAATAATATACACTTGTATATTAATTTTTTTTTTTTTGGTTTTTTCGAGACAGGGTTTCTCTGTGGCTTTGGAGCCTGCACTGGAACTAGCTCTTGTAGACCAGGCTGGTCTCGAACTCACAGAGATCCGCTTGCCTCTGCCTCCCAAGTGCTGGGATTAAAGGCGTGCGTCACCACCGCCCGGCTTGTATATTAATTTTTAAGAATTCAGAAAGGCATTACAGAATAAATCACATAATCTTACAGAAAATATAAAATACCTCTTTTCCATACTGATGTTTCTGAAATTATTTCTTCTAAGTTATTACATGGCTACATTAAATTTAGTGGCATTTTAGAAATAAATATGTATGGCACACAATGGTAAACTATGTGCATATATGTGTATAAAATACTAAAAAAAAATTCCTCAGACAAAATACTTTTAAACAAGATTTTGATTTTGCTAGGCAAGATCTCTCTCTCTTCCCCTCCTTTCCTTTGTGGACCAGGGACTGAACCCAGGGCTTTATGTACATTACTTATGAATGCTGGCAATTACTTTACTTTTATTTACCAAAAAACCCCCCATGTTTTAATAGTTCCAATACAAGCTATCTGAGAACACTACAGATTATTACTTGTTTAAAGGAAAACACCCTTGGTATTACTATATACAAATGATATTCAAATAAAGCACTCTCTGAAATAGTAAGTCTCAATTTTTCTGTGAATCTTTCCCCTCTATTATTTTTTTTGGAGATAAGGTTTTCTTTTAATTCAAGATCCACCTGCCTCTGCCTACCAAGTGCTGGGATTAAAGACGTATGCCACCACCGTTCAGCTTCTGTGAGTTTCTTATCAAGATTATACAATATAGATATAATATTAATATAATATAAAATGAAACCTGGAACCTCTGAGAGATAGTTTCTCCCCCAAAAAAGTTCCAAGCAACACTTCCTGCTTACTTAGGTAATATTATATCCTTCTGGAGTCTTTGATGGAGTTGAAGAATACATAGTTATAGTTTTCCTTAGTTATGATAAAAGATAAAGTGGATATAATACTGTAACTGTAATTCTTCCTTGATACCTGCTTTGTTATATGTAATTTTACTATGTTAAAGTTAACATAGTAAACTTTCCTTTTTATTTAAACAGAAAAGGGGAAATGGTGTGGGAAGTCCTTCTGTATTGTGTTGCTTTTATTGGCTAATGAATAAAGAAGCTGCTTTTGGCCAATGGCTTAACAAAACATAGCCAGGCTGGAAGAGAAATATATAGGGAGAGAAGGCAGAGTCAGGAGAGACCATGTAGCTCTGCGGGAGACAGACACTGTGGACGGAACTTTACCCGGTAAGCCACAGCCATGTGGCGATACACAGATTAATGGAGATGGGTTAGTTTAGGATGTGAGATCTAGCCAATAAGAAGCTAGAGTTAATAGGCCAAACAGTGATTTAATTAATACAGTGTCTGTGTGGTTATTTCTGGTCTGGGTGTCCAGGAACGAACAAGCAGCCTCCTACAACACAAGCAGATTGTATATGAGCATGGATTTGTGTGTACAACCTGGTTCTAGGAGAACTGGTCAACCTTGTCGAAAGCTTTATGTTTCTTGCCTTAAATTCTGACTCTGGCTTTTCAAGCCCAGAAGACTTCCAACTGGAGCACAAACTATTCAGTCAACCTCTATCATTTGCCCCAAGAAATCAATCAAAGAAGGCTTAACACTCCACTAGGTTAAAAACATTTATAGGTGTTTATTTTATTCTGAATCTGTTTAAAAGCATACTTTTTATTTAACCTTTGGCAGTGATAAAGATCAAACAAGGCCATGGTTGTTTTAGGCTAGTACTCTACTACTGATCTGTAGAAGTAATCCCATTTTGGAGTAAGCTTTGGGTCAAAGCATATAGTCCACCCTCTGGTTCTCTATCATGTAGTATATACAAGTCAATGAAGTCTTGAGACAGGCACTATTCTTCCTGGGGAGGATGCCTTCTGCTACCAGGTCATTTAGTACATAGAGCTTACATACAAATTCTGTGGGCTTTTCTTGCATGCTTTCCTCCATGAGCTCCACTTTTCTCTTACAGAAGGAACCACCTTACTAGGGTTCATGGCCAATGCCAGCTCCACCAGATTCTGCCACATCAATTTGACATGGTCCCAGACATAAAAAACTAACTTGCGATGATGCCTCCCATGAGCACTTAGTTCAGATGATGTCTTTTGACACTATAACCAAACTTCTAAAGTATCAATAACCTCTTTGACAAGTTTTAAGATCAATACAAAGAAATAAAATGTGCATACTTTGACTGAAATTCCATTAAATGCATATTCTAATTTAAAACAGTAACAAAAATGTAGCTGAGATACAGCTCATTTAAAGACTGTAAAACTTTCCCCTGAGTCCTGCCTGTGGCTGTTGGCATTGTTTTTAGCATCTCACCAGCGGCTCTCCCAATGTTTCTCACTCTCAGAAACTTGTGCTAACAAATTCTTTCCACATCTCTAACTAAAGATAATTTTCTATAAATTAAAATGTTGCCAAAAAGCATTTTAAACTTAAGTATATATTCCAAATTAATCTCCAAAAGTCTACACCAACTTGAATCCCTCCCTGTGAATCTATGAGCTTTGCTAAGTTTTTGAGAACTTTATATAAATAGAATCAGAAAACTGTACTAATAGTAGTGTTCAAAATGAAAACAAAAGGCTGCCTAGTCCTGCACCTTTATTGACAAGAAGTGAGCCCACCATCACTCAGGTACCAATACCTCAAGGAAAAATTCTGAAGCAGAGCACTGAGCCACAGAGAACTCCTCTCAGTGAGTACAATGGCTTCTGTCTAGCTGGATTTAAAAATTAATGAAACCTTTCATTCTTCACTTTTAACTGGAGTATCTGTAACTATTATCCTATGCATGTATGCGGAGAGGGCATTTTTTGGTCAACATGTCCAAAGTTAGAAAGAAATTGTTTGGATGAAGAATCACACCAGACCCTCATGATTAGATGATGAGAAGGGACTTCTGAGCCAAGGGTTTCGGTGCATGTAGGTTAATGCTTTTCATCAAATTTTTGAAGTTTTCACCTGGTGTGGGACAATTGTCTGTATTCTGTCAATTATATTTTAGATAAATGCTGACTGGTCAGTAGCCAGGCAGGAAGTATAGGCGGGACAACTGGACAGGAAGTAGAGGTGGGTCAATGAGAACAGGAGAATTCTGGGAAGAGGAAATCTTGGTGTGCAGTCCTGACCACCACCACAGAAGAAGCAAGATGTGACTGCCTTGCTGCATAAGGTACCGAGCCACGTGGCTAACACAGATATGAGTAATGGGTTAATATAAGTTATAAGAGTTAATAGTGGGCCAATCAGTTTATAACTAATGGAGACCTCTGTGTGATTTCTTTGGGACTTAACAACTGTGGGAACCAGGCAGGACAGAAATCAAGACAACATTCACCCATTATGTTTTCATTTTCTTTTTTCCCTTCTCACTTCTTTCCACTAGTGTTACTATAATAGATACCTGGAGACCTGATACTAGGGGTTGCTCCCTTTTCTGAGAAAATCAGGAGTCAATGACTTGAGTGATAGTTACATTCAAATACCTCTACTCCATAAGGATCTGCCCTCAGTTGATTAATCTGTAGATACACTCAAGGTTACTGTTAATTTTCACTGGAGTTTTGCTTTTCACCAGGTTCATGTATAATTTTGGGCCAGCAAGCCTTCAGCTTTACTCAATTCATTTCATATCAACTGCTTTCAGTTGGAAAATATATAGACCCTATTATCTGTACCACCTTGAATGACTGTATTCCCTCTAGCAGCTGCAAATGATGTTTTTGGAGTTGCCTCTATGTTGATAAAATGACATTCTCACTAATTGGCATATTCTCATCCTGTCCCCTCATATATTTCAAGTCAATTAATTTCGTTTTCTGATCTTGAGGGAAAATATCTAAGAAGGTCTGATGCTATAGAGTAATACACTTTTGTAGAGTCATATTTCTAGGTTTCAATGAGAACTGAAATGTTACCCAAAATGATCAATTTGCCCAAGTGTGTTGATGCATGTCTATAACCCCAGCATTGGGGGCACAGGCAAGGAGGATCACTTTAAGAATGGCACCAGCCTAGGTTACATAGTGAGATCTTGCCTCATTCTCCCCTACCCTCATCATGCCATAAAAGACAAATTCTCATTATCAAGATATCTGCAAATTTAGCAAAAGATTCAAAGTACCACTTTTAGGTTGATATGATTAAAATGAACCTAGGAATATGGTTCAACTGAAATCTCATCTACTTGCCTGTTTCTCACGGTGTTTAAGAAGAAAGCTATATTGTCGAAAGGTATGGCATCAACTGATACACAGGCTGTTGAGAATGCACTGGAGCCCCAGACAAGCCTCTCGATTATGTGGCATTAGGTTCCCATACTTGTCACTTAACTGCCTGTTCCTGGAATATTAGCTGTGTCAGAAGTAACTTACTCAGTATGATAACCAAACAAATAATGACAACATTTCTATCTGATCACGTCTTATTTGAAATGGTCAACAGTCTAAATCTTCAATCACATAAACTTCCAAAGCTAACTGTGGCACCCATTAGAACAGACTTTAATATTTCTTCATGTTTAATAAGAGAAAAGGAACCAACCTCTTTTTTCTTCTTCTCGTTTTAGTTTATCTTCCTCTATTTCTTTAGGTAGTTTTTCTTTTTTTTCTTTTTCCACATCATTATGCAAATGTTTTGTGGTATAGCTGAGTGCCGGAGAAAGAAGGATCTCTCCATTTTTGCAGAGTTCATCACGAATTCTAATAAAAAACTGCTGAAGCTCTACTGCATCCTCATAAATCTCAGAATCTGTCCTATAATGGAATTAAGAATATCCATTGACACATGAACTGCTTCTTCCATAGCACTCTAATTACATGCTAAATCCTAGCAAATGCTTCACTATGTTCACTGATATAAGAATGATATTTTGGCTCAGTTAGAAGGGTGCCTCCATTAAGTCTGTTAAAACAGAGTATCTGAGCCATGCATGTCTGTGATCCAGCACTTGGGAAGTGGAGGCAGGAGGATCAAGAGTTCAGTCACCCTCATTTACATAGGAAATTTGAGACCAGTCTGAGCTACAAGAGACCCTATCTTAACAACAACAAGAACAACAAAGAATAAATGAAAAATTGAATGCATTATTGAGTATCTGAGTATCTTGGTTTCCTTTTTCTCAAGGCACACCTCCTTTCTCACTTGTGCCAAAGGAAAAGACTCATATTTTTCTCAGATATACAAAGTATGGCAGAAGGAGCTGGCAGAATTAAGAACTGTACTACTGCCCCTGACCAAGTCCAACCAAACCTTAACTTGCGTCTTTTTTTTAAAGGAGGGGTTTCTCTGTGTTGTCCTAGCTGTCCTGGAACTTGCTCTGTAGACCAGGATAGCCTCGAACTTAGAAATCTACCTGTTTCTGCCTCCCAGGTGCTGGGATTAAAGGCATGCACCAACACCATCTACCCAAGGCTGAATCTATTTCCTTAACTGCAGACCCACATTTATAGAAGGTAATAACAAGTATAGGTCTAAGAGTTAATTTAAATTTTAATTTCTCAAAAGTAACTGATTTGGGAGAAATTGGCAGATACGAATACTACGAGAAGGAAAAAAATATTTGCTATACTTAGAATTTTTCTCAGCTTCTTTCCTCATTATTAGGAAACTATAAAAATAAGCTTTATTGAAACATTAGTCTCACTTTATTGCCCAACCTGGCCTGGAACTGTGTAGGGAGTCTAGGCTAACTCTGAACTTGTATGATCCTCCTGCTTCCACCTTCTAAGTGTAGGGATTACAGGTACAAATCACAGGTGTGCTGGCAATGTATTATTAACAGGCAAGTAGACATTCTGGTTAGGGGAGTATGGCAGGCAAAGCAGGGCAAATCAGCTGTCTTCTGATACTTGACACTAGAGATCAGACATCAGAGATACTTTGGGTGTCTACCCTGTCAACAAAGAGAACTAGCAAAGAAGTAACACTGCCATAACAGAATAACCTAAGGATATTCTGGAGAGGTTCTAGAAACATGTTCTGAATATCCGGAGATGCTAATACTTTTAGGAAAGCAATAAAAATAAAATTTACTAAGGGAAGAAGCCCTTAAGATACCATTT
Organism: Dicrostonyx torquatus; assembly: GCA_028555095.1. Classification (NCBI taxonomy): domain Eukaryota; kingdom Metazoa; phylum Chordata; class Mammalia; order Rodentia; family Cricetidae; genus Dicrostonyx; species Dicrostonyx torquatus. The sequence goes on from JAQHUG010000143.1 coordinate 360,720, forward strand.
TGAAGTTGTTCTTGAATTTCATAAAAGCTTACAATTTTAGTGGTTAATTATAAGAGAAAAATAAACATCTGGTAAATTCGTATTACATCGAGAGGGTAAATTTATACTTTCATCAGTAAAGTATAAATTTATACTTATATACATATATTTTAATGCAATAAAATTTTGTACAAACCACTAAACACATGAGATAGCCTTTAGTTTTGTTCATTTAAAAAGTATTGTAAAGAAGTTATTTATTAATCTTTGCTTTGGTTGTTTCGAAATCTTTGCTTTTGTTGTTCTCGAAAGACTTCTGGCCGGGCAGTGGTGCCCCATGCCTTTAACCCTAGCACTCAGGAGGCAGAGGCAGATGAATCTCTGTTCGTGGCCAGCCTGGTCTATAGAGTTCCAGGACAAGCTCCAAAAAGCTAAAGAGAAGCCTTGCCTCAAAAAACAAAACAAAACAAAACAAAAAACAAAACACAAACAAAACAAACAAAGATTGCTGCAATATAGTTATAATTTTCAAAAACATTCTGTTGGGAAAAAAAAAAAGTAAATAGTGAAATTCTGTCAAGAGCACAGTAAAATAAAAAACTAGGGAAGGTGGTGTATAACTTTAATCCCAGCATTCAAGAGGCATGGTCAGGTAGGTCTCTGAACTCCAGGGCAGCCATGGCTATACAATGAGACTGTGCTTCAAAAAACAAAAACATAACAAAACAAAAAAAGAAACAAGAATTTGTTAACCCAAGAAAGCAGTTGTTCACTGTGCAAGAACAAAAATTCAAAAATTCAGGAGGGAAAACAACTAACTCTAATTTCCTTCAGCTGTTAAGTAATCTTTTTAGATAAGTCAGACATTCTGTAAAATGAAATAATTAAGACTACAAAGAAGTTCTAGGGGCTTTCTTGCACTTGTCTTTCTATGCAGTCTTTCTACCTGCCAGGGAACCAGAGCACTTTTTGGCACCACACTGGTCAACTGTCACAACTCAGTATCATGCTGTTTCTGAATGCTCTGTGAACAAACCAGGACCACCTATGTCAGATTCCTGCTCTTATTCACTGCTCACGTCCCTTCTATTACAATTACGGAGAGCACTAGTGGGTAGGGTAAGTGGTGATGAAGTAAGACTATTCTAGAAATCCACATGTGTATTTCATATGAATTGATTTATTAATAATACCTACACATCTAGAATGTCTATCATTAATGTGAACATAGTAGATAATAGTGTGGTGTATAATTCACGGAACAGATATTAAGCTATTATCTTTTCTGTTTTACTTTGGTTTTGTGAGACATACTCTCATCTTATAGCCCAGACTGGCCTAAAACTCAGAACCCTTCTACTTTGGCTCCCATGTGCTGGGATTACAGGTATAAACCACTACATCTGGCGTATCTATTCTTTTTAAGAATTTATTATTTTTTCTTTTTGCATATGTGTGTGTAGCTCTATGGGTATGTATGTGTTCATTTGTATATATGTGTTTATAGGTGTGCATTCATGTGCGTAGAGATCAGAGGTCAAGGTCAGGTGTCTTTATTACTTTCTATCTTTTTTTTTTTTTTTTTTTTTTTGGACAGGGTCTTATACTTGGAACTCACTGACTGGCTAGGAAGCTCCAAGGATCTTTCTGTTGTCTAACCTCAGCTACCTTCACTCCCAAGCATTATTACAGGCTTGTTCCAGAATGCTCGGATTTTTTTATGTGGGGCCTGGGAATCTGAACTCAGGACCTTAGGCTTGCATAGCAAGAACATCACCCACTAAGCATCTTCCAGACCCTTTTTATTAATTCTTATCAATACCACAAGAAGTCCCAATACTATCTTTATTTACAAAAATAAAATGGCTTCTGTTACGTTTTTAAACAATTTTAAATTCTATGTGTATAGGTCTCTTCCCTACCTATATGTCTTCACCCCATTTGCATGCCTAGTACCTATAGAGGCCAGAAGAGGGAGTGAGATTCACTGGAACTGGAGTTACTGTGAAGCACCATGGAAGCTGGGAAACACCTACATCTTCTAGAAGAGCACCCAGTCCCCTTAACTGCTGAGCTATGTCTCCAGCTTTCTGCCCTGCTTCTCAACAGAGCTCTGGGCATGAGATAAACTTTGCAGATTACTGTCCCATATAAATGTGTCTTGGGCTGTATCTTCCAGATCTCAAGAGCAAAACTTATGTCAACAAGAGGAGAGTGAAAAAATATTTTCTAGAAATAAAAACCACACACAAATTCCCCATGATCTAAGAGACACATGCTGTTTGGATGACTCACTGAACTCAAGCCAAAAAGGGGCCACAGGGAGTGTCTTTAGATTCAAGGACACCTTAAGCAGAAAAAATAAAACAAAACAAAATAAAAAACGGACATCTAAATTTTATGAAAGCACCGCTATATCCCATGCACCTAGCACATGCTTGATAACCAACAGTCACCCAACAAAAACTACTTGAATGAAAAACTGCTATAGAATTTGACTGCAAGATGTGCCCCACTTTCCTCTTTATTTCACCCTGGTATCTCACCACAGGGAACTGTTTCCTAAACATGTGAATTAACAGCCTAAACAGCTTAACTCCACCTCCAACACTGGAACACAGCATCTTCACACCCAAAACCTCTGTCTTTCTTCAAAACATTAACCACAGCTGGTTCATCAGCCACTCTATCATCCTCCAACTCTTCCAGGACACTTTGGGCCCAATAGTTGGAAGATCTTTAGTAGATATAAATTTATTTTTTTAAACCATTTATAGTCCTACACTAAGCTCTTAAATTGATAAACACAAGAAAACCCACAGAATCAACTAACCTGGGCTGTACAGGCTCACCAAGACTGAACCAATAACAGGTAGCCTACATGGCACTGATCTAGGCCCTCTGCATATATGTAACAGTTGTATAGCTTGGTCTTGTGGGACCCCTAACAGCAGGAGCAGCAACTGTCTTTGACTCTTTTATAGACTTTTGGGACCCTATTTCTCATACTGGGATGCCTTGTCCAGTCTTAATAAACGGGAAGTATTTATTCTTACAGCAACTTGATATGCCATGTTTGGTTGATATGCATGGGAGGCTGGCTCTTTCCTGAACAGAAATGGAGTGGATTGGGGGGGGAGGGGTTGAGACACAATGGGAGGGACTGGAAAGAGAGGAAGGAGGGGAAACTGTGGCCCGATGGAAAATAAATAAATTTTAAAAAACTGATAAATAAGATTAAAAGCAAAAAGGCCTTCTTAGTACTTGAAATAGAGATTTAGGGGGGATAGTGAACTAGCTTAAGGTTAGGAGAACTGACTGCTCTTTCAAAGGACCCAGGTTCAAGTTCCAGCACTTATATGGTGGCTAACAACCAGTCCCAGAGGAACCAATACCTTCTTTTGGCCTTAGTGGGCACTGTACATATGTGGTGCATAGACATACATGCAGGCAGAACATTTATCTGTACATATAAAAGTACCCTTTAAGAAAAAAAAAAAGGCTGGATTTAGACCAGTCTAACCTCAGAAAATAACTCAAAGCTCTTGAATTCACTTAAAGCATTCTTGGACTAAATTTTAGACATTCAAAGAAAAATCCTACTTTTAATTTCTACTACAAACTGTACTACTTAGCCTTTAAAAGGCATGATCTGTGAATGGCTATATTGTAGGTTTCTGCATTGCACAAGAGCTTCAGCTTTGTCTTCCTTTCACTGGTACTCATTCTGACACTTTATAGAATGCACCTGCTTTTGATATATTTTTGATGCTCCCAATACTGTAAAGCGGAAAAAAGTAGTTTTGCCTACCGAGAACTCAGGATACCAGGCTATTCACTATAACAACATACCTAAGGTGAAAAAGTGCATCAAAGCAGAATTCCTTTATCTGTTTTGCATGAAACATCACATATTGTCATCATAAAGAAATGGCTTTGACACAAGGACATGTGCTCAACTATGTTCATAGCAGCTTTGTTTGTCATAGCCAGAACCTGGAAACAACCTAAATGTCCCTCGACCGAAAAATGGATAAAGAAATTGTGGTACATTTACACAATGGAGTACTACACAGCA